>CAMAPF010000915.1:3600000-3907500 GCA_945859915.1 Cuscuta epithymum
ATTTATTTCCTACACTTTTTTATATTTTCAATTTGATTTAATCCAAAAATGCATTACATGTCAAACGAATATAATTACTTTTCAAGCGAATTCTACCGTGCAATGCTCGAGCCAATTGACAACTTTGCATTAAATTATACTCCGGAGTATTAGCCAATCGCTATAATTAATATGAATTAAGAGCATCTCCATTCATGCTATCCAAATAAACGGATTTTTTAGTACACATATTTGCCACATCATTCTTACGCATTAAATTTTGAATAATTTCAAAACTTAAAATTATTCTACAATAATGATATTCATATAATTAGTTTTTCAATGACATGCATTAAATGCATTTTAACTATAATCTACTACTTCCTCCGTATCACATATATCTTCCCACTTCCAAAGTGGGTGAGATTAAGAATACTGAAATGGAGTATGAATTATTGAAGGTATGATGGGAAGATGGTGAAATAATGTGATGGAATGAAGGATAAATCCAAAAAAAGTAGGTGTAGTAGTGTATTATTTTTTAAATTATTGAGGGTATGATTGGAAGATTTAGAAATGAGAAGATATAAATGTTACGTCCAAAAAAGGAAAGTGAGAAGACATGAATGTTACGGAGAGAGTATAATCTACAACAATCCCAATAGGCCAATATATAGGGAATATATTTATATACTTCTTCCTTCACAAATTATATTACAATTTACGGATTTTAAATTTGACCAACGATAAAATTAATAGTTAAAGAAATAATTACATAAATATGATCAAAATAAAGATGGTTTACAAAAATATGATTCATTACTAGAGTACTAATGAAATCATAGTAATTCATGTTCAAGTTTTGAACTTAAGTTACTACAATATTATGTTGTAGTAATGAATAGTCATATTTATGTAAATAAGTTTTATTTTAGTAATATTCTTGTAAAAAACCCATAGTTAAACCAATTTTAATAGTTAAAGTTTACATATTCAGAAACTACATTGAAAGTTTTATAAATTCACAAACTTCAAATTAGAAAATAATTAAATTTTGATATACGAAATTAGTTAATAAAATGAAACTGTGTTAACCGATAATAGTTGACTTTGCAAATCATTTTGGGACGTAACAAATAAAGTTATTAGTGTGTTAAATGTATTTACATATTAAAATATTAATGTCAAATGAAAGAAAAATGTTCTTTGTCAGAGTCGTTTTCTTGATTTGATTTTCAATGTGTTATTTTATTTTTTCTTTTTAAAAGCTTTAAACAAGTCTGAAATGAGTTTATATACTTTTGTATACGGAGTATCTACCATCCAGTTTTTATACAAAGACTGTTAATATATTTAGCTACCATTTTACAATAATTATCAGTACAAGCTAAGAATTCCGAAAATTAATGGCAGAATTTCGTGGCGGAAAGCATGCTGACGCTATTTAGTGTCGAATATTAAAGGGAGATTAATAGCTATCGGTACTTAGTGGCGGATACATCTGCCAGTAATTTTCACCAGCAAATTATGACAGAATTTTTTCCATCATTTGCAATGGAGCCAAAGATTAACTATTCTTTGGCTTGAGAATATGATGGAATAAAGCAAAATGACTCATTAAACTATCTGCGCTTCTTTGTAATGAAGCAACAGTCAGTTCATGCAATTTCCGACGCGATTTTCAGCTTGGATCATCCGGAAACAGTCTCTATGTGCTTTAGTACAAGGGTAAGGCTGCATACATCCGAAACCCCCCTTACCGTAGGTGGGAGCCTTTGCGGCACTGGGATAATGATGATGAATGAATGATGAAAATAATGACAGAAATATTCTGTCATTAAAATCCGTCATTAAACTACAAAATAAATAGTATTCCCAAAACAATTTTCCACACATCTCACTTGATCAATTCACTTCAATAGCCCCAAAAATCGAAACTCGGTTTAAAATGACGTTTTTTAAGAGTTAAAGTTATTTATATATATTTATTTATTTTATTATATGGACATATATGTTTGGATAAGAGAAAATATTTTGTTCTTTGTTTCTATCATTATTATAATGTCCCTTCAAGAATAAATTTTAAAATCCAATTATAAGTGTGATGGAGATAATATATAGGTACAAAATTTGTTATTGAGAAAGATGAGAAGGAAGTATTTTTATTAATTAGTTTATTCAATGAAGGTGTAAACGAGCTGATTGGTAAAAGTTGTCATCTGATTCGCAAAAGTTGTCATCTTGTTCAGGCATACTCAGACGCTTCAGACAATTTTTACCAATCATATGACTCTTTTTTCATGGACGACTTCCTGGGGCATGCAACCGAAAGCGATCATCGTCCCCCTCTCTCAACTCAACAAAGAGAGGGACAAATGCAACTGAAATTGCGAAATCAAAATTCAACAGAGCGATTTGCAATAAATCCAAATTTGTTACTTCAGAAAGTTGCCTGCCAACGGACAATTTGAAAACACAAATCAAAATTTACAGGAAATCTCAAAAGAATAAGTGGCCCCACAACATGAGGACTAGGTCCCAGTCTAGAGAATTTCTTTGGGTGTAATCTTAGGCTTTACTTTCTCTGTACTGTTTTATTTTGTTTGTTTTATTTCCTTTTGTACTGTTTAATTTTTCAATAAAATTCACTTTTCTTAAAAAACAAATCAAAGGGGTAAACGAGCAATAATGGGTCGTTCATGTTTATTATCAAAATAAAATGATGTCTATTTTTCATGAGTTCATTTTTATAAGCTCTTTTTCTATACACGTGTCATTTGAAGATACAGAAATATAATATGCTTTCATTTAAAGGTATAGAGATACTGGGCAGAAGAGCAAATGAAACTGTCTGTCCAAAGAGGTATCGGGCAGTTGGCCGGGGTCGCTCAAAACCATCTCCACCTCCTATTGCACTTGGAAAGAACCCTATGCTCAATATGGCGTCATTTAAAGGAGTAGGAGTTGCCGAGCAGAAGAACAAATCAAGCTGTCTGAACCAAGGGGTACTAGGCATGCATTTCAATCTGCTCAACATCCTATTCGCCTTGCACGTGTTGGGATGTTTTTTATTTTCTAGATGACATGTGTTTGATTTGTTTGTATATTTTGATGTTCTATTTAGGATGTTTCTGAAATTTGTTGGTCTGGTCTGATCTGGTCCGTTTAAGTCTGGTCTGGTCTGGTCTGGTCTGGTCTAAACTGGTCTGGTCTGGTCTGGTAAACGTCTGGTCTCTGTGTATTTTATAACTATCCAAGTCTGGTCTGGTCTGGTTTGTTTAAGTCTGGTCTGATCTAGTCTGGTCTATTTAAGTCTGGTCTGATCTGGTCTGGTCTGGGACTGAAAACAGTCCAAAAGAAAACATGCTTAGGCTTAAAATAGTTTTATGTTTGGATTTCTACCAGACTATGTTAATATATATAAAGATTTTAACGTGAAGGACAATAAAAATACAACAAAGTGTGTCACTAAAATATGGTGAAATTAAATTGAATGTTTATAATTTTGCTTTATGCTCTCTCTCACTGGTTATATTTCAAAGGGGATTGGGGGTGTAGTTGTTCCTTGTGGTAGTGAATGAACATTTTTCTTGCATCATATGAAACACGTTTGCTCTATCTGCATAGCTCCAATGCCGAATTAAACCGAAAGATATATAAGTCTAATTATGAGAGTGGAGTGCTCTGGAAGACCAAACAATGATCTGCCATCTTTGGTTAGAGAGAACTATCTATCACAAGTGATGAGAGTGGACGTGACTGCTTGCTAAGTAAATACCTAATTAACTACGAGAGTAGTTTCCTCACTAGCATTAAATATCCAAGTCAATATCCAGGCTCCTTATCTCAACTGATATCCTTTGTTTTCTCTATCAATTATTTCTTTGTTTGTATTTTTTTGTTTTTGTTTTATCTCATGTTAACTATTGTTAAGTGTTGTATTATATTATCATATTGTATTTGACTTTGAGGCAATATAATGAGTAACATTTTGTCTTTATTTTCAATATTGTGGAGTGATTTTAAATATTGTAACATTGTTTTTTGATATTGTGATATTATTTGACATTTTCAACATTGTTTTCGATATTGTGACTTTATGTACGTCATTGTACCATGAATTCCACATTGTAGTAATGTTTATACCTATAACATTAGTAGTGTAATCAAAATGCTGACACCGCTTTTGTAAAATTAATTTATTTCTTTATAATACGAATAGTTTTTAATTTTAGCAATGGAAATTCTCACTCCAATATAACAATCTGGGTTGACTTGCGTGAACAAGGCATTACATAGTTACCATAGCATAAATACAACAATGGTCACTGGAATCGTCCATCAACTTTCGATAGTGGTTTCCATATTCTGCAATGATTGGAAGATAGAATCTGGCGTCGAATGCCACTATTGAATATTGTTGACATAAGTGGTTGCCACGGATCCTGTAAAGGTGGTGGTTCAAGAGCCAATAGTAGAAGTTTTCAAAGAGTTTGACGGTTTTCAAGAGTCCCTAGCAGTAGTTTTTCAGAGAGTGCCACTACCATCAGTAGCCACTAGTGGCAATTTTCAGAGTCTGTTATCGTAGTCTCACTAGAGATGGCAATGGCGGTCTCACGCACCAACATTATAGCCAGAGATGGCAATGGAAGTCACTAATCATTCAGTTGTGCTTTTTGTAATTCTGGTCGTGTTTGTTGGGGATTCAACATTGTTTGTCAGGGGTACAATAGTGCTATGAAGAAAAGAGTGCTCACATGTGATAGCGATTCAGATGCTTCAGGGGATTTCAGATGGTGGCCATCACAATTCTCATAGAGGTTGCAAGAGTTGGGGTGGTGGTTCTTAGAGTTTGGTTTGCTACTAGAGCTGACAATGAAGTTGATATTTTGAACTAGTTCTTAAATCAATGAATCGATATGTCAGAGTTGCAAATCAATGAATGGATATTTGTATCCCTCTCTTATATTTTTAGTCGAATTTATGTTTGTAGAAATAGTTACTCCTATTTAAATATAATATAATGGTAATGTTTCACTGTTGTCTGTGTCTTTTTTCAAATAGTGAAATTTCATCATTTTTCATTAAAAGTTTTCCTTGTGACATCGGATTTTAACTTCAAAAATTGCCCGAGACCTTTCATTTTTAGATCAATGATCGTAATTAACAAGAGTTTTTTTTATTAGATCAGTTTCTTATATGAACCTAAATATATATGTGTACATATAAGTCTTTATTTGTTTGTGTGATTTCATTCGTGTGTGCATGCACATATGAATTGTTATATGTCATTTGATTGTGAGAATGTGTATTGACCTCTCCCCCTCCCTTGTCTTTAGAACTTTGTTTCGATTCAGATATTTATTTACAACCAATGCATTTTTTTTGAGATTTTAAACTACAACCAATGCATATCACACCTTAATACGGGATATATAGTATGACAATGAATATCTAAGTCTCAGCAAAAAATCATTTAACTGAATAATGTTTTATTGATGTTCTTAAAATGCTTTGAATACATATGGTGGAAAAACACTTTTAAGGAAAGACATGTCTTTGTGATTAATAACATACAATTTGACAAGTGCAAAGGCTTTGGTTTGCTGCAAGAGCAGAACATACACACTTTTGAGGCATCTCACTTGCTGGCCAATGGAACACCGCCAAGGTTCCACAACTAATGTTACCACACACATCATCTACGGTAAAAGTTCCTGGACAAAACTTGATGTCATCCCCTAAAACAAAAACAGAAATATAAAACTGTGTAAGAGATAAATTCAATACTCATACATAACATTTATCATCTTCTAATCTATTATCTTTTGTCTTAAGATAAAATTATTAACTCCCATACCATGCATGTAAAATGATTGCTATAGTAATTTTTTTTGTTACAACAGAATAGATCAGATAGTATAATACCAATTCAGGTATTATTAAAATAACGTTGTTGAATTAATTATATTCATATAGGTATTGGAAAACATACCTATAGACGTAGGAAGAAGACTCAACAAAATTACCAAGAAAAGAAAAGCGGTTACACTATAACTCTTCATGTATCTGGTGGTGTCATAGACGCGCGCGCCCACACATATATATATATATTCATTTGTGTGTAAGTATCTTGAAAAGTAGAAATAATATCTAAACTTAAATAGAAAGACAATCAAGTCATGGACCTATTTGATATATAAAAAGTTCATTGAAACAGTATGATAACGTCTAAATAAAGGATGTACTTAAATTCATTTATATGAATGAATGAATGTTCATAATGATACAATTGAACAATTAAAAAATCTATGTAAAATACTCGCATGTTTCCACTCTTATAATGCCTAAAAGTGTAATGCTATAAATACATTAAATGTGTACATTTCAAGGAGATTCTCTTTTGTGGCTAATATTCATTAGGGATTTGAGGATGAAAAAATTAAGTATGTCATCGATCACTATCCAATGAATGTGTGATGACATGTCGGAATGTCCTCATACGATATCCATATTTATTCAGTGTCTTCTTATCTTTACTCAGAGTGTACATATTATGAAATAACACATGATGTAATTTTAACCATCAACTTAACTCTCTTACATAATTGATAAAGCATATGGATTCGGACCTCCGATCTCACGACTATTGGGCATGGACAACGACCCACATACGCTCAACAATTATTGTTTATAGTATTGTACACTTTATTTATTCATATATACCCATTAGAATTAATCTTATAACATATATTAGCCCTTTTATGTACTTGGGCCTGTCATGCCCAAACCTGACAGCCTAGATCACATTTGTCCTATAAATATTCTCCTTGTAAGCCATATAAATGGTTGGAAATTCATTTATTCTATCATTTTCTCTCTCTAGCTCTCACCCCTCTCTAGATGGTGTCAGCAGATAGTTGGATACCAATGTTGTTTGATGAATGAGAAGATGGAACCATCAACAACAGTTGCATTGAGGTAGAATTCAACAACTTCCATTAGGCTGAAGTGCTCGTAGGGGTGAGCAACGATTTTGTGGAGTTGAGAACTACGCATCCCTTTGATGGTTCTTTTCATCCGTTTGGCGTCTTCGGCCAGTTCATGTATAGTAGGGCAGTGAGGTTGCATACTATCCTAGTGGTGATGTAGATGATCAAATTACGGGGTTCCTTTTAAGATAGATTTGTGATGTTGATGAATGCCATTGATGGGCGGTGATGGTCCCTAGTGAGATAAAAGTCTAGAGAGGAATAGACTTTTATTGATTTTCGCTTTTTCAAAGTTTCCCCTCTAATAGAGTAAGTTCCAAAGTCTTTTGGAGACCTTGAAACTGACAGTGGAAGTTTCCACCTCATATAGTGCGACACTTATAGTAACAAAGGTTAATGACCCTTTTAGTTTGGTGAGGAGATGAAGTTAGACAAGAACCAAAGTATTCCTGAAATGATTGAGGACTACTAGTGATGAGTAGCAGGCTACTAGTAGCCCAGTCTGGCAGCAGGATGCTGAAGACTTGGCCAATCAGCAGGCAACTGATGACTTAACATGACACTGCTTGTCACAGTACTGTGATAGCAAGGTAGTCCAAGAATTGCTTCTGGAGTGGGGTGGATAGCTTGTGAATACTTTGAAGAGTGAGACGTGTTTGAAGGATGTCATCACCCTTATCAGTAGGGCTGTTAACGAGCCGAGCCGAGCCCGAACACCTAAAGCTCGAGTTCGGCTAGATAAGGAATAAATGGTGTTCGGGTTCGAGCTCGAAGCTCGGCGAGCTTTACAAATGAGGCTCGTGTTCGGCTCGATAGGCGTTCGATGTTCGAATCGAGCGCTCGATAAGCTCGATAAATATGGTAGAATTTAAAATTTTAGGTGATGCTCGTTAATAGGCTCGTGCTCGAATGATTCGACAAGTATTCGGTTCATTAATAAACATATTTAAATTCATAAAATCATATTAATTATATTTAAATTTTGATTATATATAAATTATATTTATAATTTCAGGGTGTTCGTTAGGCTCGAGCTCGAACCGAGCCGAATACTACTATGTTCGAGCTTGGCTCGATTAATATTTCGAACTTAAAACTTAGCTCGGGTTCGAGTTCGAAAGCTCGTTAAGCTCGGCTCGTTAGGTTCGAAACCGAGCTCGAACTCGAATAGTTCGATAAAAGCTCGGTTCGTTAACAGCCCTGCTTTTCAGTATGATGTTGTTAGCTAGCTTAACAGTAGAGTGTTGCCAGCATGCTTATCGCACGTCTTTGTGATTAATCACATACAATTTGACATGTGCAAAGGCATTGGTTTGCTTCAAGAATAGACTATACACACTGCTTGAGGCATCTCACTTGCCGGCCAATGGAACAACGCCAAGTATCCACAACTAATGACTAATGTTACTACACATATCATCTACGGTAAAAGTTCATGGGCAAAACTTGATGTCCCCCAGAACAAAAACAAAAGTATATAACTAGTTAAGAGATAAATTTGATACTCATACATAACATTGGGAAAACTGTCAAATAAGTCATCGAACTTTCATAAAAAAGTCAATTAAGTCCTTCTATAGGAGACTCTGTCCGGCCGTCGCGATTTGGGGCGGTTTCCGGTGGAATTTTTTGATGAAATTTTTTGAGCATCTTATTCATCAAGTCTAGTTTACTCATACCAAATTTCAGCTAAAAATTCAATTGGAAACGTATTCAAATTAATTCGAGAACACAAAAATGCGCAGTTATCTTCACGAATTAATTTGAAAGTGTTCCCGATTGAATTTTTAGCTGACATTTGGTATGAGTAAACTAGATCTGATGAATAAGATGCTCAAAAAATTTCATCAAAAAATTCCACCGGGAACCACCCCAAATCGCGACGGCCGGACAGAACCTCCTATACAAGGACTTAATTGACTTTTTTATGAAAGTTCGAGAACCTATTTGACAGTTTTCCCCGTAACATTTAATCATCTTCTAATTTTAAGTAATTTGGCTTAGGATAAAATTACCAAATCCCATATCATCCATGTTAATGTATGTTAAATTAAATTTCATATCTCTTAAATCCACAAAAAAATGTCTACAATATATACTTCTTCTTCATGCAGTGTATAACTTATGACAAAGTTATAAGAGACGGAGGGAGTATTGTTTTAATAAGTCAAGATAATATATTATCAGATTACAAACCATATTTGTTTCTTGGTATTTCTTCTTTACTACATGCTAATGAAGAAATGTCATTGAAATTAATTGAGTCAAATGAATTACGATTACAAATAAGACTTTCTATTCGTGATAAAGAAATTTCTAAAATTTTAAGATCACATATTCTAAATATTCTTTTTATGTACTATCGTATATGATGAATATTACTAGAGAGTCTTCTCCTTGAACTCCTCAATAATATTTATTCCATGAGTAGCTAAGTAGGAAAAATAACAATCAATTGTGATATATAATTATGATAATGAATTAATAGTTACTTTTAAAAGTAAATGATGAAAATGGTTATACAAAAACTCTCCCTCAACGACAAAGAACTGTGTTCTTGTTAGCTTTAGCTGGCTCATCCTGTACTTTGTGTTTTAGTTGCTGGGTGTCTTGAGATAATAAAATGCTCTTTTTGTCTACCAAAACCCCGGATTACCTCACCTCTCCATGCAAAAAAGTATTCACGTCTTCCTTCTTCGGGTTACAAAGAATCAATTTTCTTTCCTTCCACGTTTTCTCTGCTTTCCACTTTGCTTTCTCCACTCCCCAATTACCTCATCAGTCTTCACAGTATGCAGTGTAAACCGTCTCTTTTGCTCCCTCATTACATTTCAACTCTTCCATTGTCTAAGCTTCCCCTCATTTCTTTTCCGAATTCCAGTCATCACTTTTGCAAAATCCTGTCATTTCCTTTCCCACTTTCAATTACTCCCCGCTTAATAAATCCCAATGCAGTTTGTATATGGAGTGCTGCTATGACTGAAATGTGATCAATTTGGGAATTTCTAACCTCGAAGTACCCGTATTTGGAATTGTAGTATTCTCCTCGAATCATTCGAATGCAGGGAGAAGGGCAAGATTCTGTATGTATTTGTGCATGACTAGTAACTGGAGCTGTAGTTGCTTGTGATTTGGAATAGTGATAACTGGGCCGGGAGTGGAATATGAGCAATACTTTTGGGAGTAACTTGTTGCAGGCGAGATTCCATTCTTCTGGGGTGTCTGTATATCATAGAAGAATCAGCTCCCCTCCTTATCTTGGGGGTAGTTCCTTGTTTGAGTCTCAAGTGAATTCATTGTTAAGGAAATCTCCTTTATTAAATGAATTGTGTGTTGAAAGATTTCCTCTTCAGAAAGGAAAGTTTCCAATGGCACATCAGCCTTCAGTGTCTTGTTCACTTAAGGCCATGTTTGCAGCCGACCCTTCTTCGGAGGTAAAAATTTTGAACTTTGAATCTATTTTCCTTATTAGCTTATGACATTTATCATCTGTATGTGCTCATTGTATTTGGGCATCACATTTGCATTTAGTTTGAGGGCTTCAAGCACATTGAGGAAATGGGTGAATGGCTCTACTGAGTCACATTTGTGTCGATTATTTTGTATTCTATCTTTTCAATCTTATATAAATGTTTTTTATCTTGTTTTTTCTTTTTCGCAGAATTCTCAAAAATTCAAACTTGAAAGAAATATGGAACTCCAGGTATTTCAGCTGGTATTGCTAGTGTAATTGATAATATTGACTCCACATACATGTTAGTGATTTACAAGAAGTATATTTGTCAATGGGACCTGTAGCTCATTAAGAGTCCTAAGTGAATTGCATCGTTTTGCTAATGATCCTCATTGGCATTTAACGTATATCTGTGAAATATGTTAGGGAGTATATTTATAGTTTCTGTTTGATTTAACAGGTTGATATTAAGGCCCCCATGTCAGGTCATGTGCTGATTGATTATAAAGTTCCCAGAAGCGCTAGTGGCTTATTTCTTCATTGGGGTGCGATCAAACCTGGGAATGAGTAAGGCTTAACTTTAATTATGTTTCAGGTTAATTGAACTTTCTGTTAGAGGCATATTACAATCCTATTTATCTGTCATTCTATTAGCAAGTGGATTCTTCCTGGCTGTCGTCCAAATGGGAGCACAGTATATAAGAACAAGGCACTTCGATCTCCTTTTATGCAAGTAAGTTCATTCACTTCATTGTCAGGATAGAATCTCTGTAAAAATATCAAATGTTTTATATATGAAAGTTTCACTTGTGAACTATTACTGAAAGTGAACGCTTGTTTATACAAGCAGGCTGGCCCCGACTCTGTTGTAACGTTAGATATAGATGATCCTGCAATACAAGCCATAGAGTTTGTTATATATCACAAACCTCATAATAAATGGTATAGTGTCATCTTCTAAAAGGAAGTGTTTTCTTTTGTAAGTGGAGATAAGAATATGGGACTAGATCCGGTCTTTTTTCCTTTTCGCTTTCACCAGGATAAAGAACAGGGGCAAGAATTTCCACATTAAGTTGCCTCAGAGAAAACCACAGTCAAATCTTTCTGTTCCTGAGGATCTTGTGAAGATACAGGCATACTTGAGGTGGGAGAGGAAAGGAAAACAAACATATAAACCTCAGCAAGAAAAAGTATGTAATTAATGCTATTTGTTTCTCATACTCTATATTTTCTATTTCATTAATATGAAACCTGCTTGAAATGCTCAAGTTCATGAAACATGAGTTCACTCACTCACTGGATCTCACAGATGGTCACTATGAGGGGCTTTCTGTTTTATGGAGAAGCTATTTGTCAGTGCCTATCAAGCCTATGCTATTATGCATCTATATCTTCGTAATTATTGAAATAGGCACACATTGTTATTGTTTTTATTATTACCAATTTTCACACTCATGCCCTTTTTCTCTTATAGTGCTATTTGTTTTTTAGTATGAAAATTTAGTTGCAATATGTTAAAAATGATCACCTATATATCTATGAAAAATGTAATATTGTTTGAAGGATGAATACGAAGCGGCAAGAACTGAACTTTTAGAGGAAATATCAAGAGGTACTTCCATAGTGGACATTCGAGCGCGATTAACAAAGAAGACTGATACACATAAACTCAAAGAGCAAGCTCTTGGCCAAGGAAAGGGCGGTATACCAACAGAGCTTGTGCAAACCCAAGCATTTATACGTCAGGAGAAAGCAGGAAAACCAATCTACTCTTCAGTAGAACAACTTGTAAATCCTGAATCCATGTTATGTTGAACAATGAAATGCCAATGTATCTCCAGAAATTTCAACTATAAATCCTAATTTTTATTCACTCAACTACAGAAACAATTTGAAGAAGCAAGAAAAGGATTGCAACTTGAACATGAGAAAAGAATTTCACTTGACGAGTTGCGGAAGAAGAATTTTGAAGGAGAAATACAAGCTAATTCTCTCAAGCAAGTAGAACAAGAAAATTACTTCAACATGGAAAAGATTCAGAGAAAGAAAAGAGACTTGAGTCAACTTATCAATAAGAAAGCTTCGGGGGGTACAACGGAAGTATTATCCGCAATTGATCTGTTTGCCAAGTCTAAAGAAGGACAGACTGATGGCCCTATAGTAACAAAGAAAATATATAACATTTCTAACAACAAACTTTTGGTTAGTGCATGGTATTTTTTACTAATATACACAAGTATTGCATTTATAATTATGGAATTTACTGTGTTCCACTTTTAAAGGTACTTGTAGCAAAAGACTTAGGTAAGACAAAAGTTTATTTGGCTACGGACCTCAATGAGCCTGTTATTCTTCATTGGGCTCTATCAAGGAAACCTGGAGAGTGGTTGGTAAGATGCATGAAGTGATTAATGCAAGACTTGTAAATATCTAAATGTTTAAATTCTGAACAGCTTGCTCAGCTAATTTTAAAATCACCGATGGTGAATAATTTTCAGCCGCCGCCTCCAAATATGTTGCCTTATGGATCGATTTCCTCACAGAGTTATGCTGAAACCCCGTTCTCAAGCAGTTCTTCTGATAGTTTATTGCATAAGGTATACATATTATCCTTTATTTTAGATTATTTTTGGTAAAACCTGAAAATACTGAAAAATCAGTACTGAGAGTTAATGGAGACCAATGATTTCAGCATATGAATTTCTCAGGTCCAATCCTTAGAAATTCTTGTGGAAGGTGGAGAATTTACGGGCATGCCATTTGTTCTTTTATCTGGTAGGACATGGATAAAAGACACGGGGTCGGACTTTTATGTTGACTTTATTACTCAACCTGTGGAGGTAAAATGAAATGATCGTTGATAATTAATTCCTTATTATCACATAAGAATATTTTTATGTAACACTGCTATTTTTCCTTTTACTAGGATGGTAGGGGGGTTGCAAAGGCTTTGTTGGATAAAATAGCAAATAAAGAGCGTGAAGCTCAGAAATCCTTCATGCACAGGTGAGTGGCTTGTTAGCTTTCTAAATCTGTATCATAAAGTGCAGTTTGCTTTCTTATTTTAGATATCATTCGTGGGGCTCATCCAATCGGTATCTTTGAAGAATAGTTATTTTTACTGGAGCAACTAAATGCTTTGTTATTTTGGAGTGTGAATGAGCCCCACAATGCCTTATGAGACAGGTTATTCTGTGCTCATGCACAGTCTTATTTGATTGCATTTAGATATGTCATATCTGTTTATGTGAATGTTCAGTTTGGTGTTGAAGCATATTGTTAATTTGTAGTCTGAAATAATGCTAATATGTTAATGTTAGAAGGGTGATTCAGTTTTCCAAAATGATATTTCTCTAATGTTACTGAACACATTATGGAATTTAGGGAAGTCTCTTTCACTATGCTCTCCTAGACTTCTTATATTTTCCCACAGATAAGACATGATTTATTTGTTAGTTGCTCTGATTATATAGTACCTCTTGAAAAAATGGTCACAAGTACATAACATATTTTTCATATCTACACAGGTTTAATATTGCAGCTGACTTGACAACAGATGCCTTAAATGCTGGCGAGTTAGGTTTTGCTGCAATTCTTGTGTGGATGCGGTTTATGGCTACAAGACAGCTTATATGGAACAAAAACTACAATGTAAAGCCACGGTAGGTTATTCTCGAATATGCATCTCAGCTTCTTTTATTTAATACAGAGTATATGTGTAAGGTTTTATTCATTAAAACACTTGGAGACGTGAAGTGACGTTTGCTGTTAATTTTGTTCGTATATAGGGTGCATGATTTCCTTATGGAAAGTAATGCTAAATTTTAACCATGTTTTTGTGATAATATGATGCAGTGAAATTAGCAGATCTCAGGACAGGCTGACAGATATGCTACTGAATGTTTATATAAATTTTCCACAGTACCGTGAATTATTGCGTATGATTATGTCAGCTGTGGGGCGTGGAGGAGAAGGAGATGTAGGTCAGCGCATAAGGGATGAAATACTGGTTATTCAGGTTATTGTATCTGTTTTGGCTTTAACTTAATATATTCAGTTTTCTGAGAATGGCTACTGATGTTGGCACCTTTTAACTGCAGCGGAAGAATGATTGCAAGGGTGGAATGATGGAGGAATGGCACCAGAAACTTCACAATAACACTAGCCCTGACGATGTTGTGATATGTCAGGTACCATGGATGCTTTTGTGCTAGATATATCTTTTCTGCTGATAAGTTTCTTCTTTAAGCGGTTAGGTGATTTACTTCTACAGGCATTAATTGACTATATCAGCAGTGATTTTGATATTAGTGTTTATTGGAAAACCCTGAATTCCAATGGAATTACAAAAGAGCGCCTGCTAAGTTATGATCGCGCTATCCATTCAGAACCAAAATTTAGAAGAGATCAAAAGGAAGGTCTCTTACGTGATCTGGGAAGCTATATGAGAACATTGAAGGTTGGTGAACACTCTTTTTATCTTCTTTGATGTAAATTATCTGCCACAATATCTTCCAACTCTGGTACTATATTAAACAAGCTTTACTTCTAAATTAGGCATGCATGACTCAGTGTGTTTGTCAGGCTCAAACAATGGTTATATAATTATAACTTCAGTTAGAATTCCAATAAATTATGATAGAAAGGCTGGACTCTTATTTATTTGAGGAACTTTACTCAGAGAGGGATATCCTTAAATAGTCTATTAGTCAACAAGTTCACTTCATGATTACTTCATTCCTATTATGCCTACATGACTGAGATAGGAAGCCTAAATTTGATATTTTTGCAGGCAGTCCATTCGGGTGCTGATCTTGAATCTGCCATTGGAAATTGCATAGGATACAAAGCTGAGGTGATATATTAATAAGATTTTATTGCCTCAGTTGATTTTTTTTCCGAATCCCATTATCTGAAATGGTGCTTGGTTCTCCTCAGGGTGAAGGCTTCATGGTTGGTGTGCAGATAAAACCAGTATCGGGCTTGCCATCGAGACTTCCAGTATAACATTGTGACCCGGCCCCTTTCATATACCAGTTGGATAATACATTTCAGTTGACAACTAACGAGATTCTCTTAAAATTTATTTTTAGGAATTGCTTAAGTTCATCTTAAATCATGTGGAAGATAAAAAGGTGGAAGCTCTTCTTGAGGTCTGTCATCCACCAATGCGATTGACCTTTAACAGTCACGCTATAAATACTCCATTAATTGTTTTTGATAACCTTGGTATTCAGGGTTTGCTAGAGGCTCGTGAAGAGCTCAGGCCACTACTTTCCCAACCAAACAACCGCCTAAAGGATCTCCTGTTTCTTGATATTGCTCTTGATTCTACTGTGAGGACAGCTGTAGAAAGGGGCTATGAAGAGCTTAGTACTTCAAATGCGGAGGTATTTTTTGTATTTTAATAAAAGAAAACAACACTTTTAATCCTGAGGTGTACCCATGGTGTAGGCTCATTCTCTTTGTGCTCATGAGCTTCAGTTTTGGTCCCTAAATTAATTGCAAAGTGAAGATTTCCATCGTTGAATGCTGCGTTTTTTGGGGGGATAGGGAAGATCTATTCAGGGGCTACAAACACCACTTTAAGCTTGAAAAGTGACATTTTACGGTGAACTCAGCTACTCAGGGACCAAAAATGTTATTTTAAGCATTTTGCTTACACAATGTAGTATATTGGGATGTATTAATCCTAGCTCTCTTAAAATATTTATTTTGAGGTATTACTATTACTATTTATGAACATTTTCTTTTTTTTTTTGCAGAAAATTATTTATTTCATCACCCTTGTAATTGAGAATCTTGCACTCTCTATGGATGATAATGAAGATCTTGTCTATTGCCTAAAGGTATATGTAGAGAGCGGTCTTCTAATGTTTTTTGCTTACAACCATTTTTACTCATGCTGGCTCTCTTCATCCGTCTCTTCTTCTTATGCTGGCTCTCTTCATGCACCTCTTCTACTATTTCTGGTTCTCTTCGTGCATTTCTTTGGCTAGTGTTGCTAGACTGTATGATAATTTTACATGTATGAGGGGGATTTGGGAAAAAAACTTAGAAACTTCAGTAACAATAATATTTGAGGATTTATATCTGTCAAAGTTAATATATCCAATGGTCAACCACTTTCTACCCCGTGTATGCCTCAACCCCATTCATCACATTGCTAGTTTTCTCACCATGAAAGAAATATGGTTCGTATGAGTTGACCCCAAATGTAGCTCCTCTACCATGTAGATTGTAGAAGTCTTCCACACTGTAGTAATATGTTTAGATAATGGGACAGCCAAAGAGTTAAACGCCACAGGCTGAGTACATTTACCAGATATTTCTATACTAACATTCGGCACCGCTGTTCTTGTGAAGGGATGGAACCATGGTCTGAGCATGATGAGAAGGGGAAACCATTCTTGGGCTTTATTTGCAAAATCAGTCCTTGACAGGACCCGACTTGCTCTTTCCAGCAAAGCACAGTGGTACCATCATCTACTGCAACCATCTGCAGAATACCTGGGAACAAAACTTGGGGTGAATCCGTTGGCAGTATGTTACTACCAAAAAACATAGTACTAATTATCTTCCTGAACTAAGAACATTCAATTATGATGTATGTACTCTCTTATTACAGGTGAATATATTCACTGAAGAGATCATTCGTGCTGGATCAGCTGCTTCCTTATCCTCACTTATTAATCGACTTGATCCTGTTCTTCGACAAACTGCTAATCTAGGAAGGTTGGTTTTATTGCCACAATCTCTTTTTGAGCTATTTAAACAATGCTTTGAGTGAATAAGTACTTGGTATTACAACCAACTAATCTTTTTTCCCTGGTCAATGAAAATATGGAATTTGAGCTCTTTTCAGTGTGAAACAAAAGGGAGTCCTGTAAAGCCCATTAAGACTGAGGTTGAAAATAAGTGAAGGGTTGATCTTAGGGTAGATGTGTATTTTTTCTTACTTAAGCATCTTCATGACGATATTTATGTTTATACAGCTGGCAAGTCATCAGCCCAGTTGAGGCTGTAGGCTACATTGTTTTCGTAGATGACTTGCTCTCTGTTCAACACAAATCCTATAAAGAACCAACAATTTTGGTAGCAAAAACTGTAAAGGGAGAAGAGGAAATTCCTGATGGTGCCACTGCTGTATTAACACCAGACATGCCAGATGTTCTCTCTCATGTTTCTGTTAGAGCAAGAAATGGAAAGGTATAATGCACCCTTTGTAGCACGTAATCATGTTGGAATATGAATTACTATAACGCGTGACATGAAAGTACTTTATCTTTGGCAGGTTTGCTTTGCTACATGCTTTGATCCTCATGTTCTGGCTGACCTTCGAGCAAAAGAAGGAAGGATTTTGAGCATAAGGCCTAGATCTGGTGATATAATATACAGGTAACTTTGTTTAGCTCTAAAACCTTTTGCTGAATGCTTGTATTCGAATGCAACAACAGTTAATGGTTGTTTTGCTCTCCTATATCCAGTGAAGTGGAAGAGGTTGAACTCGTGAGAACAATTCATATCGAGGGCGATGACCATTCTCATGCCTTGAGATTGGTAAAAAAACACTTTGCGGGTAGATATGCAATAGCATCTCAAGAGTTCACCAGTGAATTGGTGAGGCTTTCGTGTTACTTTTGGAAGGCACTTGGCTTATTTTTTTTATCTAGTTCTTACTGAAGAGTCAGGTGCTCTCTGATATATTTTCCTTGTTGAGGTAATCTATTGAATTTATGTAAAAGCATATCTTAGTAGAGTCTGAACAAAATTCAATTGAAATATATGCCTAGGTTGGAGCTAAATCACGTAACATTGCAAATTTGAAGATAAGGGTGCCATCTTGGATTGGAATTCCTACTTCAGTGGCCCTTCCTTTTGGAGCTTTTGAACAAGTTCTTTCAGACATTGTTAATAAGGTTATGTGCTATTTGAAAGCTGTTTTAATCGATTTTTTGCTAATTTTCAGTTTATGAACTGATCTGTCCAAATCTAACATCTTTTCTGGATGCATGTCTAATTGGGTTAATCTTTGACCTCAATTGTACAATTAAAATGACACTAAAACAGTTGAAGATGGATTCTGCCTGGAATGAGAAATTCTTAGCTGTAGTAGCAAAATATTGGTGTTCATTTATTTAGAAAAGCATTCATAGTATCAACTACTATCACTTAATAATGTTTACCAAATTGTATGTGCAAGTAGTCAGTTTGTATTTGATCTTTATTTCGTACTGAAAATATAGCGGTGTTGAAAATTAAGTTTCTTGGAACTAAAAGAACCTAGCTATAGTGACACTCGTCATTTTATTAATGTTGTGGATAAAGTATGATTGACACTCACAATGATGAAAGTCATGAAACTAACTCGTTATTATCGTTATTATAGGCTTATAGAGAATGCATGTAGAGAATGCATCATTGAAAATTAAAATCCCGATGGTAAATTGTACGTCAATTCTAACTCGGGCTGCTAGAAGTTTTAGAGCAAAAAGATATTAGGGAAATATATGTTAGGGATAGATACATCTACTGCTATGCTTCTATTTCTTGTGGAAACTAGTTTTACAATTTTATCTCTTTCTATTTCTCTTATTTTCATGTTAACATGTTTGTTTTCTGATATGTGGCAGGATGTGGCAACAAAATTGCTAGTTCTCAAGAAACGATTATCTGCAGGAGAGTTCAGTGTCCTTGGTGAAATCAGAAAAGCAGTTTTAGAACTTTCTGCCCCCTCCCAACTGGTACTGTTATCTTTCTCGTCTATTTCTCTTGCACTTACTCTCCACAAATGGATCCACGAGAGATGGGGAAGATAGGACAACTTAAGGGGTGGACAAATGTGTCAAAGCCATCTCAACTGGGCTGCCCCATATCACGGGACACCAAAAAAACACACAAATACAATAAAACCAATGCCATATTAAAGACTTAAAGTGGGTTTGATGCATCCCAAAAGGATCCTCAAGAGGCGATATTCACCTCACGCTTATATATTAGACTCAAACGCGGTAATGTCCAACATGGAATACTTGACAGTATGCAGTATGTATTGTGTTGATAGGGATTCCAGTATTGTAACAGTAAATTGAGGAGTATTATTGATGTAAAACTGAGAAACGAAGAAGATGATACAATTGAGGCACTTCGAGAGGCACTCACTCTCCAAAACCCAAGTCCCGATTCTAAAATCAGCCTCCTCTCCATATTCTCCCCTTTCCCTTTTTATAGTAATTATATCCTAATGGGCCAGCCCACATTATATGACATGGCCCAGCATCCTTATTTGTACCTATTACACTCTTTATCTATTATTCTAGTACTATTATTAGTATTTATATCTATATTCCTATCAATACTCCCCCCCTGAACAACCACCTTGTCCTCAAGGTGGGGAGTAAGAACCAGCCATGCCATTCAACTTCTTTCTCGCACCTCTTCCTTCCCAGTATCTCCCTATTGATTGGACCATGTGCTTCAATGCTTGAAACTTTAAAATGAAGGATGTTTCTGTTGCAGAAGTTATATCGGGAGAAGTTTTATTTTCTTCAGTCGCCTTTGAGCTTTCAATAGGAACAAATAGCTCCTTTTGCTGTTCTTTTCTGTCTTTAACCGTTAACTGCTTTGATATTGTTGCTTCCAGACTTTCTAGAAACAATCCATCATTTCCAGCACTGAATGTATCCATGTCTTTACTGAATTGAAGGAACTTGTGATTCTGAAAACTCGCAGCTTTGGTATTCTTCAACCCTGTGTGGACTTGCTGTTCTTTTAACTGCAGAAGAGTAATGACACAGTTTGCCAACTCATCTCGGTTATGCACAATTATTGTTGCACATTTGTTGCTGTCAAGAAATCCTTTATTCAAGGCATTTACAATACCATATTTCGTATAATTCCCAGCAAGTATAAACCTCATTCTATTTTGAATATACTTCATACAAGTATCACTATCAAATCTGAAACCATCAGTCATATTCAGCTCTTCCAAACTATTGTTTAGTAAACAAGGTTGCATAATTTCCTTAAGACCACCCAATCCAAGTTCTGGAATGCTGCCAATCCCAGCTTTAAAATCTTCTGGGTTTCTGGGTGCAGAACCTGCTGCAAACTGAGGTGGTGTATCTGCAAGCCACTTGCAGCCGGTCATCCCTGAAGTCCAGCACTTAGTGGTCCAATCAAATTCCCTCTTCCACCATAGTCTTCCACTAGCATCCCTCTGAACTGATCCCGCTTGTACATCCTCCTTGTTCACATACATCCAATCCTTCCATGGCTTCCTAAATGGAGCAGTAGCTATTAAATTGGACTGCCAAGGAATAGCAGTTCTTGCTGAAGCTTCATGAACTGTAGTTAGCAGATCAACGACTAACACACCCGATGTATCGTATTTCTGGTTATCTGTAACCTTCATTCCATTTTCCTTATCATTCCCAGCCAATCCTACTCCCAATCCCTTTTTGATATGATTCCTAGAATTCCAGTCATTACTTTTAAAATCCTCAATCTGCTTCTGCCCTTCCAACATTCCCTTTGATGAAGGTTGATGCACCATATCTATTGGGACACCCAATTCCAGTTCAAGAACTCTACCAATCCAAGATTTAACATCTTCTGGTTTCCTGTTTAAGGCACTGGTATACCTTCGGACTTCATGGGTATCTGGTTTGTGCTTTTCGGACTCTTCCCAATTATCTGATGGTTCAATGCTTTCTGCCCCTTCCTGAATATCATCCTTCTTCTTCAATTCTTGAACTGAAGATTTAGACAACGTTTGCTTCAACTCAGTGTTCCGTGTAGGTGGTGGAGTTCCAAACAATGAAAATTGCATCTGGTGCGTGAAGTCTAGCGAATACAAGTTGTGCGAGTCCGCCAGTGAGGAAGTCTGTGATCTTGGAGAAACGAGAGAATGAGTTCGCGATAGCGAACTGAAAGATGGGGTTCGCGACTGCGAACTGTGATATGAACTTGTAGTTCCTGTATGCGATTGCGACTGCGACGGCGTATTAGAACGGGAAAAAGTTTCTCGCGATTGAGCATACACCTGCGCAGTTGACTGGGACCCTTCATGTCGCGCTCGACTTGTCACTGAATCCTTCCGCGAGTGCGAGGACACCTTCGCTCGTCTGGAATCGCGCGAATCCTTTCCGGAGTGCGAAACAGTTCGCGATTCCTGCGAACCAGAAGAAACAGCTCGGGATTGGTGACGATGATGAGATCGCGATCTCCTACCCTCACGGTTTTCCTCGATCATCGCATCCATCTTTCCTATCATCCCCACTAGTTTTCTGGTCATCGCTACCATCATATCATGATTACGCTCCATAGTAACATGAATCCGCTCCATCCGTTGTTCCATTTTTTCTCTTATACGAACCATTCACAACAAGAACGGGAAAAAAAAATCTGGTAATTCAATGAAGAATCAGGTCACCAGAAAGGATGCTCTGATACCATTGATAGGGATTCCAGTATTGTAACAGTAAATTGAGGAGTATTATTGATGTAAAACTGAGAAATGAAGAAGATGATACAATTGAGGCACTTCGAGAGGCACTCACTCTCCAAAACCCAAGTCCCGATTCTAAAATCAGCCTCCTCTCCATATTCTCCCCTTTCCCTTTTTATAGTAATTATATCCTAATGGGCCAGCCCACATTATATGACATGGCCCAGCATCCTTATTTGTACCTATTACACTCTTTATCTATTATTCTAGTACTATTATTAGTATTTATATCTATATTCCTATCAGTGACTCTGAGTTTGCTGCCTTCCACATTACGGGACCTTGTATATCTTCATCATTTTTTCATTCTTTTCTGTGCTTCCT
Organism: Cuscuta epithymum; assembly: GCA_945859915.1. NCBI lineage: Eukaryota > Viridiplantae > Streptophyta > Magnoliopsida > Solanales > Convolvulaceae > Cuscuta > Cuscuta epithymum. Next base: position 3,622,259 of record CAMAPF010000915.1, read on the forward strand.
GTGAATGATTACACTTCTGGTGAAGATCGATGTTCCCAAGATGTAGTTGAATACTTGAATATTTGGATTGGTGAGCAAGATCTTAGCGTTCATTCCTAACTAGTAATCACAAATGCTATGACTCAAATAATATTTCAGGTCAATGAACTCAAAGACAAAATGCAAAGTTCTGGTATGCCTTGGCCTGGTGATGAAAGTCCTAAGCGGTGGGAACAAGCTTGGGTGGCAATAAAAAAGGTAACATTATAACAAAGTGTACTATTTATACCACACACACACACGCATATGTGTGTGTGTGTATTTGCAAAGTAGTCCTTTTCTTGTTAAAGGATATATGAGGATGAACTTTTTGTCATTGTCCAGTTAGTTTTTATATCCTATGTTGTTATTGGCTAGGTACTTCATGTGAATCATTGGCTTTCTAATCATAGGCATTAATGATTATTTCCCAGGTCTGGGCTTCAAAATGGAATGAGAGAGCATATATTAGCACAAGAAAAGTGAAACTAGACCATGATTGTCTTTGCATGGCAGTACTTGTTCAGCAAATAATAAATGCTGATTATGCATTTGTTATCCATACAACTAACCCATCCTCTGGTGATGCTTCCGAGATATATGCTGAGGTAATGCAATATTAAATTTTTTTTTGTGCTCATTTGATTAAATCCCGTGACGTAGCTGGGGCCAGGGGGTAGAGCCCGTGACCTAGCCCACCCCAAGTTCGATAAAAACATTTTATGTGTATAGACAGGATTTGCCTTAAAAACTAATAAAAAGTGACTATATCCCCTTCTCATCACAGATTCAAATTTTGGGGTCCTAGGTAGTGGGTACATACCTATGAGTTAAATATATTTGGAGCATTTTAAACTCAAAGCATTAACCTAGCTTTTCGATTATTTTCAATATGTTAATCTGATGAAAATAAAGTTGTTTCCAAGATAGGTATATGCATTACAAATCTTTGAATAGAACATGCATTCCTTTTGATCTCAATGTCATTAACCAGCAGTGATTTTAATTTCTAGTTAACAAGCTAAAAGGTTTTGAACAATCAGTATATCTGGTTGAATTCTGAGTCCAAGCTTTAGGTCTTTTTAATTATGTGCACAACCAATTGTTAATTAAATGCTGCATTGACATACGTAGTATAAGTTATGTCATTAGCTTCAGCAGTATAATGACCCAGTACTGAAAGTTACTCCTGTCCTGCTAAGATTGTCCCAGCTCATATTCACTTGGTCAACACAAATCACTCTTAATCTCTTACTTTACCCATCAAATTTTTATTAAATTTAATTCTGGTTTTTGCGAGTTCATAAAACTTTTAATGTAGTTTCTGAATATGTAATTTTTTTCTAAAAATTTTTGGTAATGGCCCATTGCTTAAGTTATTTGACTTGTGACTGCAACGGATTGGATAGGTTGTCAAAGGCCTAGGTGAAACGCTGGTTGGGGCTTATCCAGGCCGTGCCATGAGTTTCTCCTGCAAAAAGAATGATCTCAACTCTCCTCAGGTATCACCATATATCATATACATGTCTAGATTCTTGAAGAAATTAACAGGCATCATCATCTTCTCATTTAAATGTCTAAAATAAGTTGTAACATGTAATTTATGTAAATTGAAGTGTAACTTATTGCAAAATGCTCAACATTGAGTATTTTCAGGTGCTAGGATACCCAAGCAAACCCACAGGACTTTTCATAAGGCCGTCTATAATCTTTCGCTCTGACTCGAATGGCGAAGATTTAGAAGGTTATGCTGGGGCAGGGCTTTATGACAGGTAAAGCCTTCACACTACTTTTATTGGAGCCCTTTTATTTTAATGGTGAGTTTGGAGCAAGAGGCGATCAGCTTTTGGCGGGTGACATTATTAACGGCTCCCCCAGTCCCAAATTGATTAACATTTTAGAAAAGCATCACATATTAATGAATCTTGCAAAATGACTCTTTTCTTTTAATTTAAGCTGAACATAAATAAAATGGGCATATTTTGAAGATAAGGAAACAATACACATAAAAAAAATTAAAATTATTTTGGGACAATTTTTCTTGGTTAAGATGACAACTAATATGGGTGGAGAGGGGTACATATAAAACTGTGAGAGAAAAAACATGTGACTGATTGATGTTTCATTAATAAAATAGACTCCTTCCGTCCATAATATAAGATATATGTGAGTTTGGCGCGAGTTTGAACTTTTAAGAATAAAGGATAAAGTGGTTATTTTACAATTTTAACCTCCAAAAAGTAAGAAAGAGTAAGATAGGTTCTCAAAAAATGAAGAGTAAAATGATAGATACAAGTATAAAATGATAAAAGCAAAAAGTTAGCAAGTTCAAAAAGAAAAAATGTGCTCGTATTACAAATTGGGACGAAGAGAGCAAAATTTATGAATGACCTCAACATGGTAATAAAGGGGCCTTAAAATAAATTCAAGTACATTTTGTGCTGATCATTTCCCAATCCACTCCTTCAGTGTGCCAGTTGATGAAGCAGAGAAAGTCATACTTGATTACTCATGTGATCCATTAATAACGGACCCCGACTTCCGCCAATCAGTACTCTCAAAAATTGCAAGTGCTGGAAATGTGATAGAGGAGCTCTATGGACATTCTCAGGACATTGAAGGTGTTGTGAAGGATGGGAATGTGTTTGTTGTTCAGACAAGACCTCAGATGTGATCTCCACTTGCCAGTGTGCTGAAACATATGGGATTGCAGTATGCAGGCATTATTTAAGGTTGTTAATGTGGGCTGCATGCATGCTAGAAGAAAATAAAGGTAATGCACTAATATTGTTTGTGAAGAAACAAACAAACAAATTCTTATACAACTAATACTAAAACTGCAAGTCATATAAATTTGAAAGAGTTGGTTGTGTTGCTATATTTGTCAAACAATTGATTGTTTTGGTTGAAATGGTTGAGAGTGGGGCAGAATAGTACGGAGCAGAATACTTTAATTTCAGTGTATTGTCTTGAATAAATTAAATGAAATGATGGCATTGTCTGGCAATACCATGGTACGGTGGGTTTTGTAGAGACATCATTTGTGTGTGATGTACTTCTACAAGTATGGGAATAAATTCTGGCCATCTTCCCTTTGTTTTCTTTTTCTTTTTTATGTTTTTTTTATCATTTTATCTTATATACACACACACACATGTAGTAATAGTATTCCTTTATACTTTTTTTTTTTTGGATGAAATGTAAATATATATTAACACCCAGAAAAATTATACATCAAATGTCCTAGATCTCCTAAAACCTTCCCCACCCCCACATAGTGTAGGGGTGGAAGGAGGTTTTTTTTGGGGGGGGGATATATTAGTAGTATTCGCGTGTGGAATTTCTGGACAACCCCGCCTTCTCATAGAATTTTTTGATGACATTTTGTGAGCATTTTTCTAACGTGTGTATTTGCACAATTGCACCCCATTTTATTGTCCAAATTAGACTTTGCACCCCATTTTTAAAAAACTTTGTATTTGCACCCTAACTCCGTATGAATGGACAAAAATGTCCATCGATCATGAATATGTTGAAGGTCAACAAAATTGTTAATGGATGGGCATTTTTGTCTTTTCATACCGGGTTGGGGGTGCAATACAAAATTTTTCAAAACAGGATGCAAAATCTAATTTGGACAATAAAATGGAGTGCAAACTCAAATTATCTCTTTCAATTTATCCTTATGTTCATTCTTGATACACTATATAATATCAATGGAATTAAATTAAAGGATATATGAAGTATTTCATAGTGAACTTTGACCTCTGAGTCTCTGACTTGGCATATTTATAAGTTATTGTACATAATGAATTCTCAATTAAGAAACAATTTGTTTTTATAAATAATTATTTGCTATTTTATTAAAATTTAAGTGCACTGGTTATCCTAGAGACAATATAAACAAATGTGGAAAGTTTTCTGGATCACTATTGATTCACGTTTTAGAATATAATATTATCATTTCAAAATAATACACACACACATATACATGGTATGCTATTAAAATATGAAAGACATATGCTTGGTACTCGGTAAAATCTCTAAGTTTAGATGAGTTAATGTACAAATGTACAATTTTGTATAATAGTCATTAAAATTATATATGAGTTAATGACATATGCTTGGTAATCCATATACTAGTCATTAAAATTACCATTAAATAGTATAAATATCATGAAAATATTAATCGTAAATGAAGTCGGAATAAAAAATCAAAGATTGAATTGAAGGATGCTTGTGTGTAAATACTGGACACACAATCTTGTATACTCAATTTTTATATAAAAAAAATTCATACACATTATAAATTATTTCATGGACAAATTTCATTTAATTTGTTTTTCGTACGATACCCAAAATCGGTTGACTAATAGTATACGGAGTAGTAAGCTAACGATATTTTGGGAGTGTTCAACTGCTTCTGCTAAAAAAAAGCACTTTTGGTGTGATTTGAAAAAGTGATTAACAGTAAAAGTTGATAATGTATGAGAAAAAAGTGATTTTGAAAAGTAAAAGTTAGTATTGTTTGGTAAAATAAGTGTTTTTTGTGTAATAGAAAAGGTAAAAACACTTTTCACACGAAAGCCGATAAAAGTAAAAATTGGTAATGTTTAGTAAATAAGTGCATTTTTAAGCCAAAAGCCGAGAAGAACTTTTAATTTTCCTTACGTTTGAAAACTACAGAGTATAAATTTATTAAAAAATAAGATTTCAATCATCTTGTGACTTGTCACTACAATTAAATGATTAATTGATTGGATTAAAATAACAAAATACTGCTCCCATCTTTTAAAACTTTGTCATCTTTAAACTTTTTAGTCAAGCAAGTTCAACTTTGATCAATTATATATATTTTTAGAAATTTATTATTCCCTCCGTCCCGGAAATAAGTTTCACCTTTCCTTTTTGGACAGTCACTAAATTAAGTTCCCACTTCCTTACACTTCCTAAAGGGAAAGTTCCCGAAATAGGACTAAAACAGTTTGAAAATTCCAAAATAGGACTGTCATGTTTTTTATTCCCAAAATAGGAGTAATTACTGTCAAGTTTGGAAAAAACGCCATGTTTGAAGTCTGGTACTGCCAAAACATGGCAGTAATTAATCCTATTTTGGAAATAAAAACATGTCAGTCATATTTTGGAATTTCCAAACCTTTTTAGTCCTATTTTGGGTAAATTCTCTTTGACCAAATTATCTACATCAAAACAATGGAAAACGGTGCCAAACAATGTTCAAATAGCGTCGAAACAGTGTCAAAATAAAAAAAATTACCCCTAGTAAATTTATTTCCTTAATATGTGTGAAATTCATCTAGGAACTAGTTTCTGGAACGGAGGAAGTATAATATAAAAATGATTTAAAAATATTCTTTGTTAAAAGTGCTTTCATAAAAGCATAAATTTATAATTTCCTAAATATTATACTAATGAAAATTATTGTCTAACTTTTATTAATAGACTTGAAAACTCAAAGGTGACAAAGTTTAGAGGGATGAATTAAAGTAGCTATGTTTAACAAACCGGACTGGGCAGCGACCCAGCCACATGACTGGGTCACAGGTCAACCCAGACCCGGTGGGTCAACCCGATCAACAATTATACATCTATATGATAATAATAAACCCATAATTATATACAAAATTATACTAAAAATTAAGTAGTTATTATTCATAATAATCAACTAATTTAACAATACTACTCATTAAGCATTTAATACAATCTCATAATATTTCAAAGTATAATTTTGATCCTATAAAGTATATATATATATTGATATTTTTATTTGTATTGTACATTTAGATTATAATTTGGCATGATTTTCATTCTTAAATAAATATACAAATATATTACATAGTTTTTCTTTTTAGGGTATTGAAAGTGCAATTTTATTGGTTTAAAAAATGGACTACAGTTAAAAAAGAAATTACTTTTTTTTTTGAAAAATACCCAAAACCGGTTTTCCCGGGTTTTTTGGGTCTAGACTGGGTTTTTCTGGTTTTCGACCAGGCCATTTCCGGATTTTGAACAAACCGAACCAGATTTTTGTCCGGGTCACCGGGTTCCGGGTCAGTTTTTTAAACATAGGAAAGTAGTACTCCAGTCTCCATATATGCTTTTTAGGCTTGAGGCTCCCCCTAATCTCATTTAAACTTGGTTCAAGATTTGATCGCGTCACTTTGTTAGCTCACATTTTAAACACTGTATACTCTATTGTCTATATAATGCTCTTTATCACTTTTTGAAAAGAAAAAAGATAAAGTTCCAGGCTTTGTATTGGAGACTGCAAACACATCTAATCATTTCCACCAAATCGGCGCATCCTCAAACTTTGATCTTCATGCATGCCTTTCCTCGGTCTATTTGATATGGAAGCAAATAGACCCTTTAATCAGCCTTGGATCTTGTTGCCAATAAGATTCTGATTCAACACAAACATCGGCAGTTTTTTTTACCTTAACAAACTTAATTCAATTCACTATTATACAATGAGGGAAATTTAGTGAATACCCTAACAAGAATATTGCACAACAATTAACTTGTCCCCTTAGGAAACAACACAACCGTTGTTAGAACCTTCGGAGTATCATTTAGGGCATTTAGTAAAACATATATGCACCACAATTTATTTTAACTTGAAGTACAAATGTTGGAGTTTTGGATTATATCCTTCTAAAACGCTTTGAAATATACGGTAGTACTCCATTAGATAAACTTTATACTCACTCTTTTCCCAACTACATATTTTCACTTTAAATTTAAATTTAGGTTTGATATATTTATCCACATTGATGAGAATCTAAATGTTATTACTAAATTAATTTCCGATATTAAGTTGCACTAACATACATATTGATAATCATATCCACGCACATTGCTCTTTTAAATGTTATTTCGGATTCTTTGGGTGTTTTTAGTTGGATTAGTTTCAGTCGCAGACTAAAATAAACCATATCAGACTTCAATTCGATAGTTGTGAAATACACATAAAACTTATACCTATCAAACCAGACAAGACTAGAACAAAAAATTTCACTCCAATTAAAAATACTCTGATAGTTATATACAAAGTAAGATTTACGATTAAATATGGTAGAGATTGTGACCCTTGACATTGTGATTAATAGTCTAAAGAGTATAAAATTAGATTCTTTTACAAAAATTGAACCATGTATAAGCATTCAGGTTTATTAATAATCACAAAAATTGTAAATGGAAGGGCGATTGGAAAACTTGCTCTCGTTAGAGCATCTACAATGGTTCTCTTTGAGAACCATGTAGTATTACTACCTCCGTATCCTATTTAAGTTCACACTTTGACTTCACAAGGATTAAGAAAATAAATTTGACTTTACTGTGGAGTGCACCGTATAGACACTGTTTGACACTGTTTTGCACTACTTTGGTGTAGATCTGTTTGCTAAAATGGAAGTGTGAACTTAAATAAGAGACATCCCGAAAAGGAAAGTGGGAACTTAAATAAAGTACGGAGGGAGTATCACTCTATCATTGATAAGAATAGAACTTCATTTTTCCATACTGAAATCGTTATTGTACTCCATACCTGGTTCCTGTTCAAGTCTGATTGGACAGTTCCGGGTCCTAGTAAATAACCATCAATTATGGTCCAGCTCGATTATCAGATTATTGCCTACTCGTGACAGTTACAAGGCAAAATAAAAAGTCTACATAATATTTTGAGGAGAGGAACATAAAAGAATAGAAAATCGCTATATTTAATGACGATTGAAAACTTGAATGCACATAAACTTTTGTAGATTTTAAAACTTGAGAAAAGGGGCCATAAAGTGTATCAAGGCCCTTAAACTTTTTCTATGAGCAAAAACCTTTAAAATCTATGAATTGGAGAGCATCCATCCCCTATGCTTAACGGCAACAGGTAATACGTATGTGCCGGGCAGATTATATCGTACAGTCGGCTGTACGGTGAGCACTGTACAGCCGGGTATTTTGTGAAATTAAATTAAACTTTCAGGCTTATAGTTACGGTGGCAGCCGGCTGCTTTCTCCGATTCTTCTTCGGTCTGCTTTCTATTAGCCGCACGTTCTCTACTCTGCTTTTTTTAATTTCTCTTTGCTTTTGTTTTTTCGTTTGGGAAAACTGTCAAATAAGCCCCCGTACTATACCGAAAAAGTCAATTAGGCCCTCGTACTTTACAAACACTCAATTAAGTCCTCGAACTATTAAAAAACGTTCAATTAAGCCCTTTCGGTCGGTAAGTAACCGGTTTCCCGGTTAAATGTAACCCGTTTCCCGGCAGCCGCCGTTGCTGGGGTTCAAGCACATCGTCGCTGTCGTCGCCGTTTAACCGGGAAACCGGTTACTTACCGACCAAAAGGGCTTAATTGAACGTTTTTTAATAGTTCAAGGACTTAATTGAGTGTTTGTAAAGTACGAGGGCCTAATTGACTTTTTCGGCATAGTACGGGGGCTTATTTGATAGTTTTCCCTTTTTCGTTTGTACGTTTCTAGGTTAGCCTATTACTTGTTGTTTTCTTTTTTTTGCTTTTTTCTTACTTTTTAATTCAAGAGCTTTTTGCTTTAATTTTATTCAATTATTATGAAAACGTATAATATAAAATATTAATACGGTGTTGAGTTTTTTTCTCTTTTTTTCAATCATCTTTTTAACATCATTTTTTAAATTTGTCCGTTATAAAATATTTTTGGTATAAATGTTTTATTTTTCTATTTTTACTTTTAAGATAAGTATTTATTAGTTATATTAAATATTATGTGTCAATTACTAACATGAGTTCTGTATTATATTAAAATGAGTATAGTGTAAACTAAATATGCACAAATAAACATTTGAACACGTTACAGAATTCAAACAAGCTTTTAAATTCTTCGATACTCATTTTGTAAATCATGTATGTTCATCCGGTATTGGTTTTATGCTCATTTTTAAATGTCATATTAATGCATATTTAAAAACTAACATATTAGAGATCATGATACTCAATTGCATGCTTCCGGTACTCAATATAGGAAGTTTAATGTTCAATGAAAATGTCTTGATGCTCAATTAACAAAGCTTATGATTTTCATATCATTGCTCATTTGGTAAGTTATGTAAGTTCACTTGGTGGTGATGTTATGTTCATTTTACAATGTTATCTTAATGCATATTTCAAATGTATCATATTACATTAGATTCAAGTTGGAGTTGATTACTCATATGGGAGCACAAATCATGATACTCAATTGCATACTTCTGATACTCAACAGAAGAAGTTTGATGTTCAATGAAAATGTTTTTATGCTCAACTAATGAAGATTATATTTTTCAAATCATTGCTCATTTAGTAAGTTATGTATGCTCATTTGGTACTGGTGATATGCTCATTTTAAAATGTTATATCAATGCATATTTCAAAAGTATCATATCACATAAGATTTATGTAGGATTTGATAGAGGAAGTTTGATTTTCAACGAAAATGTCTTGATGCTAAACTAAAAAACTTACGAGTTTCATATTAATGCTCATTTTTGTAAGTTACGTATGCTCAATCGATACTTATGTATGCTCATTTTTAAAATGTCATATCAATACATATTTCAAAAGTATCATATTACATTAGATTCACATATTGAAGTTCATAGAAGTTAATTATAGATATAATTTAATAAATTTTTATAAAAGAAAAAACAAGGAAAAGAATGTGAATCACAATATATGAAACAGAGATCATAATGCTCATTGTTATGCTTCTAATGCTCAATAAAAGATGTCCGATGTTCATTAAAAGTACATTAATATATCTCAACCAGTTTACAAGTTCTTTAAACATAAAATTCAGTGCATAATAAAAACATCTAAAATTTGTTAAAATTATAGAATTGGAATCAAATTAGAAAAATGTAATCATAACAAGACCTATTATGAAAAACTCACCCATCTCTCAACATTATATACAAGTGGAACAAATAATAAAATATTCCATGAAAAAGGAAAATTGACATTCACTTTGAATTCATCTCTCAACATTATATACAAGTGGAACAAATAATAAAATATTCCATGAAAAAGGAATATTGACATTCTCTTTGAATTTTTTCCAAATATGATTTAAGAAGATAGATGTGTTAAATCAAACTGTATATCATTAAAGATTTTTGGAATTGGAAAGTTTCAATTTTATATACTCCATATAACTTAGAAATTGTTTGTATAAAAAGAAACTAGTTTTTGAGACGCGCGTTGCGCGATGTGTTAAATGCCCAATATATGTTAGTAGAGCATTTTCTTAAAGAACAATAAACTATTACGGAGTATTTGATATTGTAACTTTATGTAGTTGGGATGTGAAGTTAAATCGTTAAAAAACACTTGAACCAATAAGAAAAATGAAAAAAGGCTTGTAAGGAAATTATGTCATTGGAGTGTAACCGTTGAAATTTTTTCTGATCACTCATGTGTTCACGAGATCTTCAAGAATACAAAACTTTTCAATGTTCAAGAAAATTTGAATCATTCGGATGAAGGGTGTTGTACCTCAACAAATGGTCTTAGATCAGAACATTAAGTATAGCATAAATTGCAATGACTTCATAACATTGTTCTCTTATTCATGTTCTTTTTGTTACACTTTAATTTGTTATTGTAAATTGACATTCCATGAGGATGATATTCTCTTTGGGCTCACATTGAGGGGCATAGCTGGGGTGGGTGGGTGGGTGGGGCAACTTAGAACCCGACCACCCCATTTTAAAAAAATGCTTATATTCATAGTGTAACAAAAATCTCGTGCAAATATGAGAAAATCATACTCCTCCGTCTCATTTTAATTAGGCATCTTTGACCAATTATTTTAACTGATATATTTATGCAAAATTTAATACGTTTATACTTTTATGATACTTTTGCTAACAAAGAATATTTTCATATCATCAATACTTCTGTATATAAATATATAATCGATTAAAATTAGACGTTGACTTGAAATGTCAAGGTTGGCTTACTAAAAGAGGACAAAGGGAGTATTAGAGAGAAGAAAATCGTTGCATTAAACTTTTCTAGAAAATAGGTCAAAATATGTAGCAATCAAAGATTTCTAAAATATGTAACAATCAAAAATATGAAAAGAGTGAACATTTTTACACACATAACACTAAATGCCTAATTGGTAAAAATTTAATACGTTATAATTAATTTGAAACTTTAACTCGTTATATGTATCTGTATTCCTTTCAAGCATCAAGAATGAATTATCAATAACACAAGCATATCACACTGATATTATCAATAGTGAATTTGTCTTATAATTTGCATCTGAGAAACGCAGTTTCAATTTGTATAGAATCAACACTGATATTATAAACTTGTATGCCTAAAATTTTACTTGATAGGCAAAATTGTTATAGTGATGTACTATAAATTAGAGGGTGAGCAAAATAGGAGGAAAAGTAAATTCATACGGAGTAAAAGAAAATTCACTTGTAGCAATAACAATGAAAACTGACAAATAGGAGACTCGAATGCTCTAAAGTCTAAACCAGCTCTTTTACATTTTTATGTGTATAAAAAATGTAAAATTCAAGTCTCTTTCCCATCATAGAAATGCTTTTTTATTATTTTTACCGCAATGCTCAACGAATACTCGAATAGTAATCCAACCAGATTAATTACTGTTCATAGTCAAATGTTAATTAATGGATAGAGCTGGCCGGGTATTTATTCCTCCTCTATTCGGCCCAGAACTTCTCCTCTGTTGATAATTAACGGAAGTTGAAGTTGGTACATTGATAATTAACGGAAGCCAAGGAGACGGGAGGGAGAAAGCATGAACCGTACAACAACATAAGTAGAATTTACAACATAATAATGCTATAGATTACACCAACACATTTTTAATACCTAAAAGACCCTAACCCTCATTGACAATTATAAGTTTTTAAGAAAAGAAGTGAAGGAGCTAGAGTACGTTGAAAAAACTGAGTTGATCAGCGGTACGGTGCAGGGACGATCATTAACGAGAGGAAGGGTTCATATGAAAGGTACGTACTCTGTATTAAATGGGCTCCAGACTGCAGAGAATTACAAAATTACCCGGTTGTATGGTGCTCACCATACAACTGGTTGTATAATATACGGACTCGTATGTGCCGTGAATAATAGGATGAGTGGATGACATGGACTTCTTTCGATATAAATTAATAAAGTAGTGGGAGGTAATACGTAATACGTATATATATGTATGACAATGTTGACTTGTACGTAGATTAATAAAGTAAAATTATGTGGTTGAAATTTGTGCAGAGGAGAGAGAATTGTTTTAACCACATATTCCTTACTTTAAATAGAAATGACAAACCTTTTTGGGACGGCCAAAAGAGGAAATTTGGCCAACCATACTAGTATATGTACCGTATTTTGTTAATATAGATTGAGTTCAGAGTTCACCATCTTTTTGTTTATACGTAGTACTCTTAATAACTTCGAGTTCATGGTGATTAGTGAAATTTTTGTCATTCTAGAGATTCGTACCAATCACTCCAATAATTATGTTGTGATAATTGAATTTATTTTTTTCTTGGGTTTCTGCAATAGACCTTATGTATTATGCAATAGCTAGAATTTAGAATCCGACCTCTTCACCTGATGTCAATATTTCTGATCTGAATTTTTAAGTTATGTTCTAATCTGAATCTTTCTGATCAGATCAGAATATATCTATAAATATAATTAAAATTATATTTATTATAATTATAATTGTAATTACAAATATATTCTAAATAAAATTCACTACCAAAAAAGTGGGATTGACAGGGATTTTGGCAGGGATTTTGGTAGGGATTATGCCAAATCCGTGCCAAAAAACTTTGGCACAGGCAATTTGGCACGAAAAATCGGTAATCCGTGCCAAATTTTTGTGCCAATCCCGTGTTTTTTTGTAGTGATTATAATTATGATCGTAATTATATAAAATATAATATAATTAAATTAAAATTATGACAACTATGCCAGAAATTGCCCTAAATAGGAGTAAAAACGTTTTGAAATTCCAAAATAAGAGTATCATGTTTTGTATTCCCTAAATAGAAGTAATCTGGCAACTTTGGAAAAAAATGTCATGTTTAAAAGCCTTGTAATTTTGTAAGATATTTAAAATTATTTAGGGATAAAAAACATAATACTCCTATTTTGGAATTTCAAAACGTTTTTACTCCTATTTATGGAATTCTCTCTGATTATACCTATTACACTAATTATAACTATAGATATAATTATAATTGTAATTATATTTTAAATTAAAATTACTTATATAATTTTTAATTATAATTATAAAATTTATTTCTATAATTATTTATAATTATATATACAATAAAAATATCTTCATATAATAATAATTACAAAAATATCAATAATATTAATAGTAATAATTCTAATTATGTTAAAATTATAATTATAATTATAAAAATAAAAATAATATAATAATATTAATATTATAATAATATTTTTTATTATAATAATATTATAATAGTAATATAATAATAATAATAATAATAATAATAATAATAGTAATAATAATAATAATAATATTTTTATATAGTATTATTATTATTATTTATAATAATAATAATAGTAAGATTATTATAATAATATTATTATATTAATATTATAATAATCATTATACTTATATTATTATTATATTATTAATATTTTAGTAATATAATATTATTAATATTATTAATAATAACTACTTTGTATATTATAATAGTAATATTATTATAATTAATATAATCATAAAAGTGATAAATCATGTTTGAAGTTTTCTGATATGAATATTTCTGATCTGATATGAATCTTTTTGATCTGGTCTTATTTGATCCGAATCTTTCTGATCTGGTCTGAATTTTTCAGATCTGATCTGAATAAAATAAGAATAAGTAATAAGAATAAGACGAAGAGAATAATTTAACTTTTTTATTCTGAATGTCTCTCTAATGTCTTTATTTCAAAGTGATCCAAAGAGAGAAATTACAATAAGTTCAGCGGTCACAGTTGGCCGCTGCAGTTAAGGTTATGCAGTTACTAAGGTATGGAATTGATATTTTTTATTAAAATATGGGTTGCTGAAAATTTAGCTACCCTCTTGCAAAACTAAGGTGCTTGATTTTATAATTTTAGGCTACAAACCATTTTGATGCATTGGGAAGTTTTATAGTCACACTTAAACAGACTGTTAAGTTTGATTTAAAAAAAAAAAAAACAGACTGTTAACTTTTAAAGTTTGGAAATTGTTAAGTGTATTTTTGAAAGGAAGATGTTAAGTGTTAAGCACAAAGAAGTATCATCATAATTCTTCTTGTTAATTTTCTGCAGTTTTTTTTTGTGATTCGAACATAGGTCTTTATAGTGAGTATTTGTTGTAGAGCAAAAGCTGAAATAAAAAAGAAAAAAATATCCAAGCTACTGCATGTTTATTGTGTATATATAGTATATACGGTCCATAGACCATAGCAGCTGAAGGAGCAAGTTTTGTTTGTTGTATATACGGTCCATAGACCGTAGCAGCTAAGGGAGCAATTTCAGCTAGGGGAGCAATTTTAACGGTAGTGAGTGCCGTTAAATTGATTCAGTTAGTTAAAGGGGTTCTTACCCTCCAATTCATGGCTTTTAAAGGGTTTTGCACGAAAAACAAAGTTTAAGGACATAGATGCACTTTATTGACCACTTCAGGGGTAGGGGTGTTTTAGCCCCTTTTCCCTTAAAACTTTATTTTCAATACATCTAATTTTTAAATTCCACAAACTTTTAAACTAATTTTATAAGGCTCTAACACACCTATGATTGTGAATTTGTGATATATGCAGAGGCGGACCTAGTAAGGGTCCCACGGGTCCCGGGACCCGTCAACTTCAAAAATATTACCAATATATTATGTATATTTTATATAAAATTAACTAGAAAGAGTATATATAAAATAAAAATGAGGAAGCACAGTGGGAGCAAGCGCGGTTCAACGTTTTATGTTTCACGTGAGGTATCATGTTCGAATTCTCCCTGCTCTTTCTTTTGTTTTGTTCAAAACGATTTTTATTAAATAAGTACAAACGACTAATCGTTTGGGACTAAGGCTTGGATGTTGTTGTTGTTGAAGATGGAGTCTTGTTCTTAGGTTCAGAGCAGATACCCGACCGGGTATGGTCAGCCACCCGACCGGGTATGTTGAAGCAGAGACCGGGGGATCTCACTGGATGTGAGACCCGACCGGGTCAGGGAAGGGACCCGACCGGGTCAGCAAGGCAGAAGCCTTCTGTTTTGGAAACCCGACCTGTTTTCCACCGGGTTTGTGTTCTGTGAAGGAGACCCGACCGGGTCAAATAAGAGACCCGACCGGGTCAGGCGACGGGAATTTTAAAAACAGGCTTAATTTTGGGCCTGCGGCTCTAATCTCAGTTTAGGTTTTCCTAAACCTATTTAAACGACTCTTATGTACTTGTAAACCTCTTGGGACGCTGATAATAATACATACTCTCTCTCGTTCGCCGTGGACTAGCGTAATCACCCCGATTGCGTGAACCACGTTAATTCTTGTGTTCTTGCTCTTAATTTATCGTTTATCTTTGCCTAATTGTAACAATTGGTATCAGAGCTATGGCTGACGAAGGGAAGGTTAAGATCGATAAATTTGATGGTCAAGATTTCGCTTTCTGGAAGATGCAGATCGAGGATTATCTCTACCAGAAGAAGCTTCATCAACCGTTGTCTGAGAACAAACCAGAAACGATGACGGAGGCGGAATGGAATTTGTTGGATCGACAGGCTCTTGGTGTGGTGAGGTTGTCGTTGGCGAAGAACGTTGCCTACAACATCGTCAACGAGAAGACAACGTTCGGACTGCTCAAGGCGTTATCCAACATGTATGAGAAACCCTCAGCAGCAAACAAGGTTTTCTTGATTAGACAGTTGGTGAATACAAGAATGAAGGAAGGTGCATCCGTGACAGATCACATCAACGAGTTTAATTCAATCATATCCAGGTTAGGCTCGGTTGAGATTAAATTTGATGATGAAGTCCAAGCATTACTTTTGTTATCATCTTTGCCCGATAGTTGGTCCGGTACAGTCACAGCGGTTAGTAGTTCATCTGGAACCACTAAGCTTACCTTTGAAGGTATTCGTGACTTAATCCTTGGTGAGGATATCCGGAGGAGGAGTTCGGGGGATAGCTCCAACAGTTTGTTGAGTACTGAAGATAGGGGCAGAAAATCCACTAGAGGAGGTAACAAGAAGGGAAGATCGAAGTCGAGAAAGAGAGGGCAATCCAAGAACCGGAAGGACATCAATTGTTGGAATTGCAAAGAGAATGGACACTTCAGAAATCAGTGCCCAAAACCCCCTGCAGACAAAGGCAAGAAGGAGGTGAACGTGGCAGAGGATTATGAAGATGTTCTAATTTGCAGCGTTGAGAATTCAGTTGAGTCCTGGATCATGGATTCAGGTGCGTCGTTTCATGCTTGTCATTGCAGGGATTTGATGAAAAATTTCAGGCCCTACAACGGAAGAGTTCGTTTGGCGGATGACAAATCCCTAGAGATCACGGGTATTGGGGATGTTGATCTCAGTACCACTTTGGGTACAACCTGGAGACTGAAAGATGTGAGGTATATTCCAGACCTGAAGAAGATGTTGATCTCAGTTGGACAGCTTGATGAGGAAGGCCATAACGTTAGTTTTGGCAACAAGCAATGGAAGGTGACAAAGGGAAAGCTGGTCATTGCTCGTGGGCAGAAGCATGGTACACTGTACATGGTTGAAGTGTCCACAGATGGGGCAAACGCAGCAGTTGAAGATACAGGGGTCTCTACTTTGTGGCACCAAAGACTTGGGCACATAAGTGAGAACGGAATGAAGATGCTGTCTTCAAAGGGCAAAATCCCAGATTTGAAGAATTCAAAGTTGAGCTTTTGTGAGCCATGTGTTCTAGGCAAACAAAAGAGGGTAACCTTTGTGAAGACAGGGCAGCAACCCAAGATTGAGCGGCTGGAGTTGATTCATTCAGATGTCTACGGACCGACAAAGGTCTCTTCGATTGGAGGTTCCCGGTACTATGTTACATTCATTGATGACTCTACACGGAAGGTATGGGTTTATTTTCTTAAGAATAAATCCGATGTCTTTAACACTTTTAAGAAGTTCAAAGCTGCTGTTGAGAATGAAACAAATCTTAAGATTAAGTGTTTAAAGAGTGATAATGGGGGTGAGTACAGTAGCACAGAGTTTGTAGAGTATTGTGCTGAACAGGGGATCAGAATGCTGAAGACGGTTCCAGAAACACCACAGCAAAATGGTGTTGCAGAGAGGATGAACAGAACACTGAATGAGAGGGCCAGGAGCATGAGATTGCATGCAGGACTTCCAAAGATGTTCTGGGCCGATGCGGTGAACACAGCAGCATACTTGATCAACAGAGGACCCTCATCTCCCATAGGTTTCAAAATTCCAGAAGAGGAATGGAAAGGTCGAGAGGTATCTCTTACTCACTTGAAAGTTTTTGGTTGTATTTCTTATGTCAAAGTTAGAGATGCAGATAGTGACAAGCTCGAGGCAAAGGCAAAGAAGTGTATCTTTATTGGGTACGGGATGGATGACATGGGCTACAGGTTCTGGGACAACCACAGCAAGAAGGTTATCAGAAGTAGAGATGTCACTTTCAACGAGAATGCCCTGTATAAAGATGGTCTTGCAGCAGAAACTAGCAAAGCCAAGCAACCAGAAAACAAGCAACAAGTGGTGTTTGACGGGATGACTGAAGATGACATAGCACAACCTGTTGGTTGTGATGAGACAACAGGAGGTTCAGGGAGCAGTGGGAGCTCAGGAGATACAGGAATGTCTGAAGATAGTGGGAGTGATGAAGATGGTGAAAATTCAGAGGCAGCTACTCCTCAAGTCAGACAGTCCACCAGAATCAGAAGACCTCCTAACAGATATTCTCCTTCAGCAAATTATTTGTTGCTGACCGAGAATGGAGAACCAGAATCTTACTCAGAGGCGCTGACCGTGAAGGATTCCATACAGTGGAAGAAGGCCATGGAGGATGAGTTAGATTCGCTTGAGAAGAACCAAACTTGGTCCTTAGTCAAGCTACCACCGGGAAAGAAAGCTTTGGAGAACAAGTGGGTGTTCAGAATCAAAGATGAAGCTGATGGGAGCAAAAGATACAAGGCGAGGCTAGTTGTCAAGGGGTTCCAACAGAAGAAGGGGGTTGATTACAATGAAATCTTCTCTCCGGTTGTGAAGATGACTACTATCAGGTTGATCCTTGGTATCGTTGCTGCTGAAAATTTGCATTTGGAGCAGCTGGATGTGAAGACTGCTTTTCTTCATGGTGACCTTGAAGAAGACATTTACATGGCCCAACCAGCAGGTTTCCCAGTGAGTGGTAAAGAGAAGATGGTGTGCAAACTCAAGAAGAGCCTATACGGGCTGAAGCAAGCTCCTAGACAGTGGTACTTGAAGTTTGACAGTTTTATGCAGCGGAATGGGTACACTAGATGCAAGATGGACCATTGCTGTTACTTGAAGAAATTCGAGTCTTCATACATTATTCTTCTTTTGTATGTTGATGACATGTTGGTGGCTGGAGCAAACATGCAGGAGATCAACAAGCTCAAGAAGAAGTTGTCTGAAGAATTTGAGATGAAGGATTTAGGGGAGGCGAGACAGATTCTTGGGATGAGCATAGTCAGAGACAAGGTGGAAGGTACTTTAAAGCTTTCACAGCAGAAGTACATTCAGAAGGTCCTTGAGAAGTTCAGAATGACGGATGCCAAGCCAAGGAGTACACCGTTAGGGAGTCAGTTGAAACTCTCCAAGCAACAGTCTCCAAAGACCAATGAAGACAAAGATGAGATGGCTAAAGTTCCTTATGCATCAGCCGTTGGCAGCTTGATGTACGCAATGGTGTCAACAAGGCCGGACATTGCTCATGCAGTGGGAGTTGTTAGCAGGTTCATGTCAAATCCAGGGAAGGAACATTGGGAAGGAGTTAAGTGGCTGTTACGCTACTTGAAAGGTACTTCTGAAATTGCTCTTTGTTTCAGAAGGAATGGAGCAATTCTAGAAGGTTTTGCAGATGCTGATTTGGGGGGCTGTCATGATTCCGGGAAGAGCACTACGGGTTACATATTCACTATTGGAGGTACGGCAATCAGTTGGATGTCCAGATTACAGAAGAGTGTAGCTCTTTCAACCACAGAAGCAGAGTATATGGCTATTGCTGAAGCGGCCAAGGAGATGATTTGGTTGAAGAACTTTCTTTCGGAGTTGGGCATGAAACAGGGGGATTGTGGTCTGTACTGTGACAACCAGAGTGCTATTCATCTCGCGAAGAATCCGGTGTTTCACAGCAGAACGAAACACATCAAGATGAGGTATCATTTCATTCGAGAATTGATTGAAGATGGTACTATAAATTTGAAGAAGATCCTTGGTACGAAGAATCCAGCAGACATGCTTACCAAGGCGGTGACAACGGAGAAGTTGAAGCTATGCATGGCTTCAACGGGCCTTCCAGATACTTGATGAGAAGGCGCGGACGAGAGAGAAAGAGAAAAAGAGAGAGAAATCAGGGGTTTTACAGAAGATACATGTTCTTGGATGGCAGATAATTGTTGACCAAGCCTCCAAGTGGGAGATTGTTGAAGATGGAGTCTTGTTCTTAGGTTCAGAGCAGATACCCGACCGGGTATGGTCAGCCACCCGACCGGGTATGTTGAAGCAGAGACCGGGGGATCTCACTGGATGTGAGACCCGACCGGGTCAGGGAAGGGACCCGACCGGGTCAGCAAGGCAGAAGCCTTCTGTTTTGGAAACCCGACCTGTTTTCCACCGGGTTTGTGTTCTGTGAAGGAGACCCGACCGGGTCAAATAAGAGACCCGACCGGGTCAGGCGACGGGAATTTTAAAAACAGGCTTAATTTTGGGCCTGCGGCTCTAATCTCAGTTTAGGTTTTCCTAAACCTATTTAAACGACTCTTATGTACTTGTAAACCTCTTGGGACGCTGATAATAATACATACTCTCTCTCGTTCGCCGTGGACTAGCGTAATCACCCCGATTGCGTGAACCACGTTAATTCTTGTGTTCTTGCTCTTAATTTATCGTTTATCTTTGCCTAATTGTAACAGTTGTTGTAAGTAGAAACGACTAGTTTCTTTTTGAATTTCCATATCTATTTTTTGGGATTAATTAAAAAGCTTTCTTTAAATGTTAAGATTAAATTTTTGCAAAAAAAATGTTAAGATTAAATTAATATATTTGTAATTATAAACTTTATTTTCAATATTATATGATTTAGGATGAAAAGATATTTCTAAATTTTAAAGAGATTTAGAGTCCGATAGTAGTTCAGGTGTTCATTCAAATGATTTGCCATTAATAAATGAAGAATTGGATCAAGTAATTACTGAAAATGCAGCTAATTTAACTGATAATCTACTTGAACACCATGTTGATTTTGTGTATCTTTGGAAGTTGATCCCGTAATTTTTTGCTTCATAATACTTTAACGTTTTGATGCGGTGTACGTTAACTATAAAGTGTCATGCTTCTTTAATATTTTTATCATTCTTTTATTAATTAGAGATACACAAGGGTGGGATCCCGTGGTTCCGATTTCTGGGTCCGCCACGGGATATAAGTAGTAATAATAGTAGTGAAAGATAAAGGCAACAAAACCATTTACTAGGTGTAATACGAAGCACCAAAAATAATACGGAGTACTGCGTATTTCATACGGAGTATAGGAACACTTTTATTAGGTGACGCGGCTAAGAGCCGGAACAGTCGTCAACTCAGTCAAAGCAACACGATGACTAGACAGTGGGCCCTCAAGTCCGTTCCTGCCGACTCTGTTTCTTTTGAAAGTTGAAACTGAACAGTATTCAGTAATCAGTACTACTCCCTACTGCTCCTTATAAACTTGTGCAATAAGACTCTGGACCAATTGATCCAGAAACACTACTTCTACACACGCCAGGCCTGTAACTGTATTGATTCACCCATTTCCACTCGATTCTTACTCTTTATAGAAAACCCCAACAATACTCAATCCTATATTCCTTCCTGGCTGCTACTTCTGTCTGTGTTTCCAAAAAGCAAGAAGAAAAAAAAGCATTTGCTCTCGAGTTGAGTTGCTCAGAGCTGGTTAAAAGCCCCATATCTCAAGGTTATAGAAGCTCTGAAATATTCCATTTTTGCTTTATTGGTGTGCTTAAAGGAATCTAAGCTAATCATTGGGAATGGTGCTAGGCTGATAATTAAGTGTGGGCTTTGTGAGAGAGTTTTGCTCAGCTTCCATTGTGCTGCTTTTTTCTGGGTTTGTGAGAAAAGACAGCTTCCTACAGAATGCACAGATTTAGAGTGAAAAAAGAAGCCAAGAAATAGTAAACTAGGCCACATTGCTTATGATAATTCAGACCAAAGAATGGATTTCCAGTTTTTCAACCCCAATATTTCATTGTCTACAACAGTTTCTATTCTGTTCTTCTTTCCTCTTGTCTTTTCGGTTTCTTCGGTCCAGTCTCGGCGACTGGACCTCAAAAACTTCAACCATTCTAACCAAGCATTTTGGCCTGGGCAAGAGTCTAAGAAGATGGAAATTACCCGAGCTCATCTCGAGAAGCTAAATAAACCCGCCATCAGAACATTTCAGGTATTCTCCATTTCCTCTGATATTTTCTCAGCCCTTCTTTGGTTCTTGTTTTTCGGAGTATAATAAATATTTATCATATTTATCATAATGGAACTTCTGTTTCAGATGATTAATATACTACGGCTATAAGCTATAAGGAAATTTAAATTAATCAGAGCATTCAAAAACTTGTGCTTTTAAATTTTGAAAACCACAAATGTCAAAATTCACTGAAATTGAGACAGAATGTTGTAATATAAATGAGAAATGTGAAATCCAATGATTGTTTATGATGTAGAGTCCAGATGGAGACTTTATAGATTGTGTGGAATCTCACAAACAACCAGCGTTTGATCATCCGATGTTAAAGGGACAAAAACCATTGGATCCGCCAGAAAGGCCAAGGCACCACAAGACAAACCAGATGTGGTACGAGAATTTTCAGCTGTGGAGCTTGTCTGGGGAATCATGCCCACGAGGAACGGTCCCGATCAGACGAACATTTGAGCGGGACATCCTCCGAGCTTCTTCCCTCGAGAACTTCGGAAGAAAAATCACAAACACGGTTCGAAAAGACTCCTCATCCGGCAGCCGTCATGAAGTAAGTGATTCTGTTGAGATTTATAATAATCTACGAAAGACTCAAGCTCCGAGAAAGAATATGTTTTCATTTCAGAAACTCTCGATTTTTGTTATGAGTGCGTCAAGATTTTGTTTTTATTAGAATTGAACATTGAAGCTATGTTTCCATGTTTTCTTGATAACGATATATTTACCCGCACGGGTAGCTAAGTTGGTTGAGTGGTGGGAATGTTGAAAGAATTACCAAAGGTCGAAACCCGTTGGGACCGTGTGGAAGTTACGACTCCTGCGTGCTAGGTTGGACTTCTGGTGCGCACGGGTACACGATCTATCATCATTGTACCCACTGAATCACCGTGACTTATATCCAAAAGTCTTGTCGAGTCAGAGGGTGAGGGACCCTTAGGATTGGGGATTCAACATTTTGGGATTCAAGCTTTTGGAAGAATTGGTAATGATATATTAATACTCTTTCCTTCCTATAGGTGCTAGGCAGTTTTTAGTCACGTGTAAAGTAATAATAAAGTAAAAATCCATATAGTTAACATTTGTGCAGGGTAACAAGAATAGAATAATATGAACAATAAATTTTTTGTTTAAAAAGAAAATAGAAAAGCTTTTCGAGAGGATTATAGGAGAAAAGTTGACATTCAGGATTGAGGGAGTGTATAAATAATGTCCATTAGTTTTATTTATTTAATTTGTTTAAAGAAATAATATAAAATATGGATGGGGAACAGCATGCAGTTGGATATGTAAGTGGAGAAGCTTATTATGGAGCAAAAGCAAGTATGAATGTGTGGGAACCTCGCGTGGATAAACCATACGAATTCAGCTTGTCGCAAGTGTGGGTTATTTCCGGTACATTTGGTGATGATCTCAACACCATTGAAGCCGGCTGGCAGGCATGTAGTTCTTCAATTCATTCCCTCCTTTAATTTCTAGTCGTATATATTGGTAATTTACTCATTTGATTTGCTTACTCGCACCAAATACAGTCTCAGATTTTACTAAAATTAGATTACACAATACCAGATATCAAATCTAACAAAACAATTCTTGTTTGGTTAGCTTTGATATTGGGCATTGTATGATCTAAAATTGGATTATACAATACCAAATATGGAATATAAACAAATTTCTAAAAGATAATTATCAACTTTTGCCAAAAAAAAAGGAGATAATTATCAACTGTGTGCTTCGCTTGTTTAATTTGCTATTTAAGCAAATTTAAGTCAACCCTCCACCCGTATATATTTACATGGACGGATTCAGGAATTTGAGATGTCCTAGGCTGAATATATATTATACTAAGGCTACATATTAGAGGAGTGGACTAAACGTGAAAAATGAAAAACACCCAAAAAAAATTGAAAATTTTCTAATTTGTCTTGAGTTTCACCTACCATAGCCGGTGATCTTTCCATGTATATTAATGTTTTGTTGCATTCATATTGGTCAATCAATATATGAACGACTCATTTAGGTGTTTTTTTGGTCTATTCTAATATGATCTCGTCTCTTCAAGTCCGAATTTGTATGATGCATGCACTCTACTTGACACATTTAGTCATACGATATTTGTTACGGAGTAATTAATTAGTTTTTTTTTTGAAAAGCTGGATCGGATTATAAAAAATGATACTACCTCTGTTCTTAAATAAATGCAACATTTTGACTTTTACACAATTCACATGTTCTACTTTGACTACGTTTTATTTATTAATGTAATAATATTATTTTATGAAAAAAATATTGTTAAACTTGTCTCATTTTAAATTTTCATAGTCTAATTTTTTAATTTTTTTTTTACTAATACAAAATCATTTATATTAATGGTCAAAGTTGTGTCTCGACAAGTGTGAAATGTTGATCGTTGCATTTATTTAAGAAGAGAGCAAGAATTAGTTTTTTTCATATCCTACGTACAATCCAAATTGAGAATCATATCCCATAACTTTTGTATGCAGGTTAGCCCAGATCTATACGGGGACAACTATTCTAGATTTTTCACGTACTGGACGGTATGATATTTTTTAAAATCATTTTAATTTATGCTTGAAAGTAGATACTCTATTTGGATCCAAATAAACGTCACACTTTGACTTTACGATTTTTAAGAAAATATAAAATTTTTGCTTTTGATTTTCCCATCGTACCCCTAAAAATTAAAAGAAAGTGAATGTAAAATGGTAATAAAGTAAAGGTATAAGGATAACTTTATATTAAAAATTTACCAAAAATAGAATGTGAATTTTTTTTTGAACCTGCCTAAAAAGAATTAGTACTACTACGTACTTCATATAGCAGCAGATTAAATTAAAACGACTAATATTATGCAATTATAACATCATATATTTTGATGTGCAGAGTGATGCATATCAAGGGACTGGGTGTTACAATTTGCTATGCTCAGGCTTTGTTCAGACCAATAACCGAATTGCTATTGGAGCTGCTATCTCTCCAACTTCATCATATAAGGGTGGTCAATATGACATCAGCATCATGATTTGGAAGGTAATTAATTTACCATTCTCCACCATATTTTTTCATCCCTAATTTTTTCCCCAAAGATAAAATATTACTCTCTATCCCGTTACCATAATCTTATCTTTCATTTTCGATCCGTCTCATTAAGATTGTTACATAACAAATTGAATTTGATAAAATTTGTGTACTTCTATATCATTCTTACTTTGTTATATATATTCTTACTTTATCAGTTCAATATCAATCACATAATTCACTTATCTTAATAACCACTAAACCATACCACCTTGCACTTCCTCCTCATGCCCTAATGTTATTAGGACGGAGGTAACCATTTTTAAGTCATTCCACATCAGTCAAATACAAAGATATACGGAGTAATAGTGTAATACATCTCATACATAAGCACTTGAGCTACTCTAGCTTGCTTTTCAGATGAGCTTCAAGCATTAATTAATTGGGAATTGCACTAAATAGAAGTAAATGAGGTTTAATTTGTAGTTCCAAAATAGAACTACTGTATTTTTATTTCCGAAATATGAGTTGTTACTGTCATGTATGAAAAATATTATCATGATTGAAAAATATTGTCATTAATTATAATAAATTTTGTTATGTTAAATGTAATGCACTACAACTATTTGGCAATCACGCCTACAAGATGACAGTAAAAACTATTATGTTAGTCCTATTTTGAAAATAAAAACATAGTAATCCTATTTTATTATTCCAAAACTTCATTTACTCCTATTTCCTGGAAAATCTCCCTAATAAATATTGTGTTGCTACTAGAATAACACTATTAAATTCCACTAACCAATTGATCATTTTTTACCGATTGAGCATAGTTTAGTTTGCTTCAATGATCTCTAAAAGCATGTCAATTCTTTTAACTCTATTGGTCAATATAAAAATACAAAACTCATTTAAAATATAGAAGTGCCCAAATTAGGTGGACATACATTAGTTACCAGAAGTTTGCCAGAAGCATAGTTTAGTACTTAGTAGCTATATTATTCAATCTTAAGTTGAATTGAATAATAGAGTAATGTTTGTATATTAACTAACATAGTACGGAATATGTTTTTCAAATAACTACCAGTGGGTCTTTCTTTGGTCAACCAAATTAGTACGGAAGAGTATAAAAGTCAATGACTAAATTAAAAAACAATACCTACAATCAGTTAATATACGTGGTATATTAACTTAATAAAATAATATCTTTAGTATCAGATATTTGACGGGAAAGTTCTCGTAATAGGACTACAACGGCAAGCACTTTATTTGGTCTTGGCTGGTCTCCTCATTATATTTTAGGAATAAAATCTACCGACACTCTTATGATAAGGGAGTGATGAAGTCAAGTGTATTAAGGGCTTATTTGCAAACACTTAAATAAAGTGCTTATGGTTTTTTTAAAGAAAAAAACACTTATTTTATCAAACATTACCAACTTTTACTTTCTCAGTTTTCGTGTAGAATCTACTTTTTACTTTTTATATTACACAAGAAGCACTTATTTTACCAAACACTACCAACTTTTACCAGTAATCACTTTTTCCCAAAAAGTGCTTTTATTTAAACATAAGCACTTGCAAACAAAACCTAAGACACACCTGCAACAATAAGTCTCCCTTGCAATGACATGTGTTCAGAATTACTCATGTTCCCCTAATTTTATCCCATTTTATTCTTTTTCTTCCATCTAATGAAGTTTGTTCTGTACCATATTTGACAATATTTAAATAGTTATAATTCATTCTTATTTTATTCACAGTTTATCAATTCAATACTAATCACATACTTCCACATTTCTTTAAAAGTTGTGTCACTCCTTGTACCATATATTTTGAATAATAATACTTAGTTAGCAGTAATGTATTATCTAGGGGTTACATAACGTTATCTCTAGATAATACATTATTAGTACCGAGTTTTATTTTGTATAACAATTTTATATATGTATTACTTCGTATCATTTTCCGTAACATAACAATATTTTATATGAATTTAAAAATCACAAATACGGTACGATACTCACAAATTACAATAAGGTATACCCCAATTAACATACTCGGATACTCCGTATGTATATTTACATTTTTTAAAACTTTGAGTCGGCCCGTCATTTGTCACACCAATTTCCACATGTATATTTAAATTTACACCAATTTACTCATTTGACACGTTACTTTTGTAATAATACTGGAAATCTTCTAATGTATGGCTAATTCTTAAAAAACACAATGATGTTCGAATTCTTCAAAATTACTTTTATGAAATTCGCTGAACTTTCGAGGGGTGCATAATGATGATAACACAATCTTAAAATATTTATATTGTCGCATGTTTATTAGGTCATGATCACCCGTTTCATTATTATGATGATGCAATGAATAAATTTATTACTTTGATTTCAACTTATGATAATATCTCCCTAGCACTACTTCATATAAAGACACATTACCGGTCCTTGAGCTAGGTGGATAATTAGTTTATACGGAGTAGGTAAGAAAATAAAGGATTTCTTTAAATAAGAATAATGTGAAATTCTAAAATAAATATATTATCTTCCTCTGAATAGGAATAATTAATTATTTTCTTTTTTGGAAAGTATTACGGAGTTATAGCACTAATACATATGTAAGGGTAATTTTCTGCAATTTAGAAAAAATTATGATACTTCTATGTTGGAGTAATTCGGCCGGATAAACCTCTAAAAAGCATTAGAAAAATAATATAGCTCGAGTCGCGTAAACTATGTCTTCAAGAAAGTATTTTCGACTAGTGAAAACTTTCCCCCAAGATAAAACGAGCTCCTCAGCGTAAGCCAGTAACAGAATAATATTATCTAGCATAAATGTTATCTAGCATAAATGTTATATGAGGGAGTATTTCTTTAATAAAAACCACCAAGCAAGGTAGAAGAATACGGAGTATATGCATATATATTAGCTAGTAGGGTAGCTAGTAGGCTGGTACTCATATCAAAATCATCTACTCCGTATCATCTTAGCCGCATGTTAAGTACGAAGTATATACTACGAGTATATATACACGGAGTATCAGATAACATATGTTGCTAGCAGATAGCAAGGTTGGTCATGTTTATAAATGTGCTTAAGTGCTTTAATAAAAAAATTAAATTAAAGCTAGCAACGTAACAGTTTTGGAGGAAGCTCAAATGAAAAAATATTAATGCAATTTAGTTAGTAACCACAACAGGATTACCTTTGTGATGTTCAAGCTAGCATAACGTTTAAACATTTAACTTTCAATATAGACATAATTTTGTTATAATGAGGTAAAGGTAGAGAGTGTATACTCGTATATAAGATGTAAACGTGTTTATTATTAAATTAGTATCTCAAAATAAATAATTAAATGAAGTAACATTTTATTCATTTGAAATACTTCTATTTTTTCAACAGTCACTAATCCCATTAATTTGATGAATTAACAGATTGATTCTCTTGAGGTGGGGTGAACCGGTGCAATTCATAGATTTATATATTTTTGTATCAAATGAACCTTGCCTATAAGCCACAAATTAAAGCATTCAGAATTAACTAGCTAGATGATATCCAGGCCATAATAACGTAGAACCAATCTGTAATCATAATTAGTTTCTTTTAAATTGGCTAATTTAATCATTTAAGTAATGCTTAAAAGATTAAAATAGCTGCCGTAAAAAAAAAGATTAAAATAGCCATTTCAAAGGATACTTAAAGACAAAAAAGGTCATCGATCGTAGCTTGAATATCTAAACTAATCCTTTCAAAGATTAGGGGCCATTGTTTCTTATTTTATTTGTATCCATGGGTGAGCTAGGATTGGTTCATCAATTTTTTACCGCATACCACATACTTACTATTAAAGTAATGTTTATTTACAAAAATATGATTCATAATCACAAGTATAATTTCATTTTCACTTAAGTGTAAAACTTGAATATATATGAGTTACCATGATTAAGTCACTATATTATAATTACTACATTTAGAGATCACATACATTTATGTAAACCACATTTATCGTAGTAATATACTCCGTATATAACTATTTCTATTATTTTATCTTGGTCAAAGAGGTTAAATTTGACCAATGATTTTTAATACGAAACTTCTTAAAATATTAAATTATATTAAAATATTCTTTATTAAAAATATGTTTATACACGCACATATAAATTTTATAAATCAAATATAATTATAATAAATAAAATCATTTCAAAATTTTATCGTCATTGATTGAGTCAATTTAATCAAAGTTTTTGGAACGGGTATGGTAATATTTGATGTGCATGTATATTTCAGGTTTTGGAACGCGTATATTTATTAAGCTTCTTTGTAAATTATACGTAGTAATTGTAAATGGAAAAGGGTCTCGTAGTGAAGTTGCCTGTCATTCTTTAATTCTTTATGAAGTTACCTTCTATGCTCAGTTCTTTAATTCTTGTACCAGTTTGATTTTCACGTTTGTCAACGCATAGTTTTGAATGTAATTATATTTAATTATGTATTAATAACATTATAAAAAGTTGATATTACATAAATTCACATTGATTGAAATTCAATAATATTTTATACGTGATAATTTGATTATGTGTATTAATAGAAAATTATGATCAAAGTAAGGTATGTGATCAAAAATTAATTAATGTGAATACTTCGTACTTCACATTATCACATTATGATATCCTTACTTTGAAGTCAATCTTCAAACAGTGTCTTCCTAATACGATAGTATTATACTCCTCCTTATTCATTTTTGAAGTCAATCTTCAAATAGTGTCTTCCCAATACTATGTATTCATATTTCGGGTCTAGACCAGGTCAGATTGAACTAGAACCTACCAAATTTAAACAAATCAAACCATATCAGATCAGATCAGTTCAAAGCAAATTAGACCAAATTTAAATGGATCACATTAGATCAAACTAAACCAAATCAAGCAAAAACAAAAAAATCAATCCAAATAAAAATATTTTAATAAAACTGATAAATTGTGGACCATATTTTTGTATATAGTGCGCCACATGAAAGGCACTATTATACGTGGGCGTGCCGTATAGAGGGATAGTATAAGTATGAAGAAACCAAAGCACTTATTATGTCTTTGCACTTTGTGGGATTCTCTTGACTCTTGCGAGTCTTGTCTCTTCCACCCTAAGCAAACACCACTCCGCTTTTCGCACGTGGGTCTCCAACTTCCATC
This sequence comes from Cuscuta epithymum, assembly GCA_945859915.1. Lineage (NCBI taxonomy): Eukaryota > Viridiplantae > Streptophyta > Magnoliopsida > Solanales > Convolvulaceae > Cuscuta > Cuscuta epithymum. The sequence continues at coordinate 3,652,237 of CAMAPF010000915.1, forward strand.
CATGTAAAGCAAAGAAGAAAGCATCTTCAATTCAATGATAGAATTAGATCATTCCACATAGAAGATCTTGAACCACCCAACCAATTCGGAGGCAGAAGAGTAACTTTACGACTCGTAAATGGTTGACCGGTCGGATAATGCGAAGGTCTTGTTACAATCCTAAAGGCTTAACTTTAGCAATAATTTAATTTAATTTAATTTAACACGAAGTAGTTATATTTTATCCGCCAGAAATACTTCAACACAAGAATGTTGAATGGGACATTCTTTGATGTACAAGCAAAGCTCTCGGTCACAAATGAAAAAATATGATAGCATTGGGATGGTTGAAAAGAAGATGTAAGAAAAACAACTTTTCTAGATTTATTTCTGACCGACATGTAGAATAAGGAATAGGAATTTGTGTGGTTCAAAATTTTTAAATGATACTTTGTTCTAGGGCTGAGCATATCGGTTTTCGGTTCGGTTTTTATTGGTTTCAGTTCGATTTGGAACGGTTTGGATTTGTTAATGTTTAATAATATTTGAATGTGTTGTTGAATGTCTTTAGTTCGGTTCAGTTTTGTTCGGTTTTTATCGGTTTCGGTTCGGTTCAGTTTACCATGGTTTGGAAGATATAATACCACACTCAAACCAAATTGCATATGGTCCGGTTTCAGTTCGATTTAGTTCGATTTGATACGGTTCGATTAAACTAAACCGATATGATAGCCCACCCTTACTTCGTAGTTCGTACTACTAAAAGAAAGTTGTATGGTTTTGGGACGGCCTAGAAAGTAGAAAGGATGTATGGCTCAATCAAGTTATTTGTAGGAAAGAACTCAATCGGCCGCGGCATACACATTTTTTCTCCAAGTATACAAATACAGGCCCAGATGTGCTCAACCTTTCCAGCCCCCATCTATGGGCCGAATACATTGCATGTGCCCAACAAAGAGCAGACCAGGCTATCCATTGGAATTCTGAAATACATATAGTTTGAAATTTTTATTTTTATACTCCCTTCCTATTTTTTTGTTTGATAAGATAGGTGTTGACACATTTTTTAAGATTGAAATAGTAGGGGTAATGAATAGTGTAGAAAACGTAGAATAGATTGTGGAAAAGTAAGAAAGAAAAGATAATTAAAAAGTAGAAATAATAAAGGTAATTAAGTATTTTTAAAGAAAAAACTTACCAAAAAGGGAAAGTGTAGCAAATTTTTGAATACATCCATAAAAAGAAAGTGTAGTAAACAATAAAAATATGGAGAGAGTATCAAATAGACAAATATACCATTACTCCGCCTTAAAATGTCCATTAATTGGCACCAAATAATTTATCGTGGTACTTGTTTTTTATAAAGAAAATTATTTTATATTACTGTGGGATATATGATAATCTTTTTTTTTTTTAAATATACTCAAAGTTTGTAATGTTGATATTACTTATGAGAATTTTTTCTCATGGGAGGCGTTTATAAGCCACATTCACAATTCCATATAGGTTTTTAAAAAATTGAAATTGTTTTTGACGAATTGTCAGGTTTTGAGATAAATAAAATGAAACAGAGGTAGAAAAGATTCATATTTTGAATTTTCACATTGAGATAAATTTTATAATATTATTATATAATGTGATTTTTAATACAATAATGTGTACAGTGTAGTCAAGGTAAAATGTGTGAATAGTATAAATGTGACAGTATTTCAAATTCGCAACAAGAAGGAAATTCATGGTTGCTTATATGATTGACTAGAAATAATCAGTAAGACAGTAATAGATAAATAATTGAATTGGGTAAATGAATTACGGATGGTCACACAGAGACATGAGAGCACGTCAAGTTCATGACGTCAAACGGTTGAGCATGTCAAGACAGACGCGGACACGTACGTGAAACCAACATAGCCTGGTGGTAGAAAGTGTTTAACTTGGATCTATTCATCCATAAACTTTTGTTCATTCAAAGTTTTTCAACCATACTTTTAGGTTAAATGGATAGGCTATCCAATGGGCAACTATATATCATCCCTATTGTGTTCCATGTAGTGATGCATACTTTTATTTATTTTATGCAGGATCCGAAACAAGGGAATTGGTGGCTAGAGTTTGGATCAGGAACCATAATTGGATATTGGCCATCTTTCTTGTTCACACATCTTAGGAAATCAGCTAGCATGATACAATTTGGAGGTGAGATTGTCAATAGCGATAGCTCCACTCACACATCAACTCAAATGGGAAGTGGTCATTTTCCTCGAGAAGGGTTTGGAAAAGCTTCTTATTTTCGAAATTTACAAGTGGTCGATTGGGACAATAACCTAGTACCCTTGTCTAATCTTAAACTTCTCACTGACGATCCAGACTGTTATGATATACAAGGAGGGATTAATCGAGTCTGGGGCAATTATTTTTATTATGGTGGTCCCGGACGAAATTCAAAATGTCCGTAGAAGAAAATGACAAGCATATTCTTTTAGATTGTATTTTTATTTATTTACACAAAGTGGCACATTCATATATACCTCAAGTAGGGAATTTTGTAAATCGAATCGGTAAAATGAAGAAGTATATAGTGAAAATATAGATATCATTTTTGTGTCATTAAATTGTTTTTTTTTTGGTTCTTTCTATTTTCCATAAATAACACATCACTTTGACCGTATAGTATTTCTTTACAAGCTCACATCATGAATACGAAGCAATTAAAGATATGAAGCCATCAAGGCATAGTGGCTCCCACACTTAAAATTCTTATCATGCATGTATGTAGGAGGTCTTGAGTTCAAATGATCAAGGAGATAATTTTGAGATTTTTTTTCAAATGATTATCCTCTAGCCCACTGGGCTAAATCGAGTCGTTGCAAAAACATTGTGAGAACTAGCTCCTTGATGAGAATCTGGTGATGTTTGGTCAATCAGTGGCGATTCTCTCAGGAGCTGTATTGGGAACCTATGGCCACACAGAATCAATAAGTAAAGCTCAATATCTTGAATTGTATGTGTAGTGGTGGTGTATAGATAGTGGTGGTAACCTAATGAATTGTTCGAACGACTCGAATTTATATCTCTCAAGGGTTTGTGGTGAGTTCTTGGGATCTTACAAGTAGGATCACATGGTGCTAACAAAAAAGGACCATGGGTCCAAGCCTATATATACTCCACCGATTACCTTTTAATCGATATGATATGGGGCAAACTCTTCATCACATATGAAAAAATAATCATTTACTCCGTATAAATTAAAAGAAGGATAAATTGTAGTGCCATGTAAAAATAGTAACCATGTTCTGACCTTAGCAGAGTGTGTGTGTATTGAGACCAACATCATACAAAAACGGGAGGAGCTACATAGTCATGAACAGCCCGTACATAAAGGAGCCCTTAAATTAGGTTTTAAAAGGGAGTATATGGAGTAACAACTAACAAGTGTGTAAAATGCATATACCGTACTCCATATTCAAAGTGATACAAATCATAACCTTAGATTTGGCCCTTTTGGGGTGAAGTATTAATTATCCATGCATTATATATGTGAAATGTAAGGTAGAGTTAAAAATATAACACATATTGATATTTACAAGTTCTCCCTCCCTCCCACATGTGCTATTTGTATTCACAATATACCCTCAAAGTTCTCCCCACCATTGAACAACAATATGCCTTCTTAAATGGGAAAAAAAACCATTTCTATAGCCTATGGAACAATAATTTCCAAAACATTGCAGAGATGGCGAAGATTGCTAAGATTTTCGCTGTCTTCTGCATGATATCTTATTTTTCCCCTGCATTGTCTTTCCTGGATTTTTTCAACCCTTTTTTCCCTCCTCAACGTGAGGGGGATGAAAATGCCGGACTCCGTGTTAGGTTCTACGGTCAGACGTGTCCAAGGGTGGAGGAAATTGTGAAGGACCAAATGGTGAAGGCATTCCAAAATGACTCTGGCCTTGCTGCCGCCATGGTTCGCCTCCAAAGTCACGATTGTTTTGTCAATGTGAGTCTTAATGTTCAAAGATAATGCTGCTTGTATTACAATTCATCCCTTCATAAATTATATTTTGTCTTTGAATTTTGGAGTTTAAATTGGTTAACTTTGGTTGTTTATTAGTTTTGGTTAATTTTGTAATATTATATCATATGTTATATTATACCTCGATAATGCTTATAATGAATAACTTACTTATACTTCACATATTAATGGCATAATAGGTGAATATACATATGCATTTATTAATATATAGCTAAAGATAGTAATGGTAGACGATTGACATAAATCGCACTAGAAGTAAAAAGTGTGAATTTCAAGGTCTTTTCCCATGAATAATACTAAAATAAATTCAAAAGATAAAACTTTTAAAATTTTCCAAAAAAGTGACATATTTAGTGACTAATTCTCAGTGACTCATCATTTACCAGTAACTTATCACTCTGAAATACTCCGTACACTATAGTAACTGTTCTCCAGTTACTCGTGCACAGTGACTAGTCATATTTTTGTACACAAATATAATTAGTCATTTTTTGTATGGAAAAACTTTGTTAGTAATATACATTTCATTTTTTTTGAAATTTTCAATTATATTCTAGGATTGGTGGAGGTAGTAATAAATGTCCCACGTCAATAGAATATACTACCTCCATTTCACTTTAAAGTTCCCATTAAAGATGACATATTTTACGCAATAATTAAATAATGCAATTTGAGTATAGTTTAAGAAATAGTTTAGGCAAATATATAATACAAAGGGATTTGGTAATAACTTTGATGTTATTGCCTTATTGGTGTATTAATTTTGATACGTGATGATTAAATTATGGAGTATTATTTAAGAGGGTTAATTATTTCTTAAAATGAAACGGAGATCTTTAAATCAAGCGTTCAAAAAAGGCAAGTGAAAACCTTTATCCGGAGGGAGTAAATGTTTTGGTGAATGTAGAGTTGTCCACATTTCCGATTGAATCATACCCGGATTAGAAGAACCGATTTTCAAATCGGAATCAGAACCGTGAGACAAATCCATTGTGGAACCTTTTGGTCTTTGGGCGGTTTGGTTTTAGGATTTTGCTAAGTCAGTTGAAATCATGTTTTTGATTTTTTCCTAAATAACAATAAAAATATTACAAATAAGCATACATCAAATAGCATCATATCTTTCACTATCCCAAATATTATATAATATACTCCTTATGATAATAGCAATAACAAAAATAATAGTAATAATACTACTAACAATTAGAAATAAATAGTAGCAAATAGAGTATAACATACTTGTATTCAAGTTTTAAAGTTCTTGATATGGGCTTAAGGTCATTTCAAAATTTCAACTACAAGACTCATACTCCCTCCGTTTCTAAAAGAAAGTCACGGTTTGACTTCACGATTATTAAGGAAATAAATTGACTTTACTGTAGAAAACACTGTTTAGACACTGTTTGGCACTGTTTGGACACTGTTTGGCACTGTTTGGACACTGTTTGGCACTGTTTGGCACTGTTTGGATGTAGATTTCTTTGCCAAATAAGGAAATAAGGGAAGTGTGACTTTTATTTTGACACATCCAAAAAAGAAAAGTGTGAGGTTCTTTTAGAAACGGAGGGAGTATATATAAATATATAGTATGAAATGTACAAACTTATTTATAGTTTGTACTGGCATCTAACATTACTTTTATGTAATTAAATTATTACGTTCATAATACTTTCCTTAAGATGCACATTCTAAAGTTTCACATTGTAACTTGTAAGTGTATTACTTGACAGAAGACTAATTTGGTCAGGCACGCCTGACAAGAACCGCTATCCAGCCGAGCCCATTTGAGGGCCTTCATGTTGAAATTTTTTGATGAAATTTTGTGACTGTATTCTACATAAAGTCTAGCTTATGCCCACAAAAATTTTTCTTAAAATTCAATTTGGACGCCAATTAAATAAATTATTGAAACATATTGCGATTCATGTATATTTACATAAAGCGCAGTATGTTTCAATAATTTATTTAGCTGACTTCCCCATTGGGTTTTAAGCTGACACCTTATGGAGACAATCTAAACTTGATAAAGAACACGCTCATGAAATTTCATCAAAATATTCTATGGGGAAGGGCCCCAAACTTCCTTGTCCCGACAGCGGTTTCTGTTAGGACCACCTGAGGAGATAAGTTCTCTTACTTTACAATGGTAAAAATAAGTTACGCTATTCTTATCTATGGAGCTCTTGAACTTTATAAGTTGTACTAACTCTGTCCCACTAACATTGGGACATGAGTATGTTGTAGAGTTACTACGAAAAGTGTGTTTATGTGGTTGATATTGAATTGATAAAGTAAGAATAAAGTCATAATGATATGTGGTTGATGTTAGAAAGAACCACACAAATTTAACAAAGAAAGAACCACACAATCTTAATGGGATGGACCGAAAGAGAAATATCACAATCGTAGCGGGACGGAGGAAGTATCATTTATTAGTTTAACCTATTTAATCTTAGAATTGTGTTAGATATTGTTCCAAAAGACCCGAAAGATAGATAAATTATCAATCCGGGACCCGAAAGACGAAATGTATCCGTATAGGACTCGAATGATGGAAAACTATCAATCTAGGACCTGACATTTCATAGGTTTTGATTAGTTTATTTTTTTATTAATTCCATTGCTAATTTTTAATAAACTTTACCAAAAAAACGCGGGATTGGCAGTGATTTTGGTAGGGATTTTGGTAGGGATTATGCCAAATTCGTGCCAAAAAACTTTGGCACGAGCTATTTGGCACCAAAAATCGGTAATCCGTGCCAAATGTTCATGCCAATCCCGTGTTTTTTTTGTAGTGTTTCTTCATAAAAGTTTATTAGTTTAATAAAATTAAATAATATTTAAAATTTTTAAAATAAAAAAATTAATACAATTCATGACAATTTTGGTCCTAGATTGATAATTTTCAATCATTCAAATCCTAAATTGATAGTTTTCCATCATCCGGGTTCTATATCGATACATTTCATCTTTCAGGTCCCGGATAGATAATTCGTCTATCTTTTGGGTCCTGGATTGATAAAATTCCATATATCAATTAAATAGAATTTGAAACCACTAGTTTGGTTCCAGTTCTCATTTGTTCCGTGAAAATGCGAATAGGTCTACATGAACCAATTATAAATTAACAAGCAATTGACGATCTTCACTAAGCTAATACATGACTATTAATGCATGTGCAGGGGTGTGATGGATCTATTATGCTCGACCAAGTGACTGGAGGAGAGCGGGTGGAGAAGCAAGCCCCTGCGAACGGAAAGACTGTACGTGGATTCGATCTCATCGACCAAGTCAAGGATGAGGTGGAGAAAGAGTGCCCTGGCATTGTGTCTTGTGCTGATATACTCACATTCTTATCTCGGGATGCTCTAGTTTTGTCTGGACTTCCAGATTTTGATGTGCCGGGCGGGAGGCGTGACGGGACGATATCTCGAGAAGAGGATGCTGTGAAAAACATTGCATCTCCCAATAACACAGTGGATCAAATGATAAAACTCTTTGAGATGAAAGGCTTGAACCAAGAGGACATGGTGGCCCTATTAGGTGCACACTCCATTGGTGTTGCTCATTGTCCTAATTTCAGGTAATGGTGATGTTTGTGTCGTGCATATTTAAGGTTTAACATGAATCATCAGATTGAAATTATTAGTTTTAAATTTTAAATTTTTTTAATAACAAGGAATCTTTATTGAAATACTAAAGAGAAAAGAGGTGTAGACTGGTGTATAGAATTTTAAAATTGTATTATAGAATGATATGATTCAATACTTTAGTGTTATTTGGTCTATATGCATAGACAACTTAATTGAATCATCTAGTCCAATGAATTCTTCTAAAAGGCTAACCAGATTGAAGGAGCTGCCCAAAACCTTAAACATTACTTTTTTACTTTAATACTTTGTAGTTTATATGTATGCTATCGATGTTTGTTTAATGTTATCTGAAGAAAAAATGTAACTTGTTCATTTGGTGGTTGGTTTAAATATACATCCCATTACATTGTGAGCTAAGTTAACTAGCTAATACTTTCAATTTATTCTTTTCTTTCGGTTTAACCAAACTTTAGTATTATGACACACATAAATCACCTCATCCAATGAATTTGTCATGATGGATTAATATTTTTAGATAGCATATATCAATGTTTTCATGGGATTAGTTGAAGTGCCAAAAGTATGACTTCAATGTGTATGATATTTCCAACTTGGATTGATTTCAGGTACCGGTTAAAGGATCGGGTGAAAGCAAATGAAGTGGAAGGATCATTAAAGGTGGTGATGGGATTTCAATGCATAAACAAGGCAAATATAGTCCCAATGGATAGTATCACACAATACAAACTGGACTCTATGTTCTATAAGCAATTGTTGTTGAAAAGGGCATTGCTTGAGTCTGATCAATGGTTGGCCAGTGATCCAAGAACACAACCACTTGTACAAAAATTTGCCGATGATGAAACAGAGTGGTTCAAGAAGTTCACTGAATCCATAATCAAGATGGGGCGAATTCAAGTATTAACAGGAAATCAAGGAGAGATAAGAAGGAATTGTCGATTTGTGAACTAAACTTTTTATCATCAGTCATATAATTTTCATTTCTTTGTCTTTATCCTATCATCATCATCATCATTCTTACAACTATGTACCAATTATAGGTACTAATTCTAGTTTTTTACTCGCAATTTGAAACCGGAAATGGGTCTACCACTACATATCCCACATGACCCCTTCTCGATCGGTAGGATTGTCAATGACTCGGGTATGATCCAAAACACAATTTTTGGAACCTAGACTTCTTAGTTTTTTATGTTCTAGGTTGGACTCAGCACCAGACAGATCTAGATTATGTGTTCCAAATCCAAGTCCAATGGGTTTGTGAAACGGATTGGGTAGACCCTATAATCTAAAATTCACCAAACTCTAAAATTATATATAAAAGTTGTAACCAAAATGTAACAACAAATTAAAAATATATACTCCCTCCGTTTCTAATTCTTTGACATAGTTTGACAAGTCAACATTTAAGGAATTTTTTTACTAAGGGGTAAATTGTACTGTTTGGACACTGTCTGACACTGTTTGGACACTGTTTGGCACGGTTTGACACTGTTTGGCACTGTTTTATTTACCAAATGGGAAGTGTGGCATTCATTTTGAAACGCCCAAAAAAGGAAAGTGTGTCAAACAAATAGAAACGGAGGTTGTGTGTGTGTGTGTGTGTAATTTGGATCAAATAAAAAAAGTCTTAACGTGTAAAATAAGAATTAATCTCAACCGTCCAAATTGCCGATCTTATGCACATTAACCCGAAAAGTTAATCAAATAGGGGTTAATTAGAAAGTGCATCAGATAGGAGTTAATGTGCATAAGATCGGCAATTTGTACGGTTGAGATTAATTCTCATTTTACACGTTAAGAATTGAACTAATCCCTACACACACACACATGGAGGATTATTCATGTCCCTCTCTTCCTGACTGGAGTGCCGTCCGGTCTCCTCCTTTTGGGAGGTTCCCGGTGGTATTTTTTGCTCAAATTTTTTGTGTATGTTCTTCATCAAGTCTAGTCCATCCATACCAAATTTGAGCAAAAACATCCATCAGGAAGGCCTTAAAATGTTTTTTGAAAGTTAACTGCGTTTTATATGTATATTCCGGACCAGTTAACTTTCAAAAATCATTTGACGAACTTCCCGATGGCATTGTTTGCTCAAATTTGGTATGGATGAACTAGACTTGATGAGGAACATACACAAAAAATTTGAGCAAAAAATACCACCGGGAACCTCCCCAAAAGGAGGAGTCCGGACGGGTCTCCGGTCAGGAAGAGAGGGACCGGAAGATTACTCTATATATATGTATGTATGCAGAAATGCTCAGGTCCATCTGGAGGGACGGGAGGCTCCGTCCGAACTTTACTGTTTGAGGCGGTTCCCGGTGGACTTTTTTGATGAATATTTTTGAGCATGTTCCTCATCAAGTGTAGTTTATCCATACCAAATTTTAGCTCAAAATTTGATCGGGAAGGTATTCAAATTTTAGCGCAGAATGTGCAGTATGTTTCAAGAATTTATTTGAATGCCTTCCCGATCGAATTTTGAGCTGAAAAATGGTGTGGATACACTAGACTTGATGAGGAACATGCTCAAAAAATGTCATCAAAATATTCAACCGGGAACCACCCCAAACAGTAAAGTTCGGACAGCACTTCCCATCCCTCCGGGTGGACCTGATCATTCCTCTGTATGTATGTATGTATATTATTAAATAACTACTACAAAGATAATTCTCCCTCCGTCCCATTTAAATCTTTACACTTTCCTTTTTGGGACGTCCCATTTACTCATTTATGTTTCCTCGATCTCTTAGCAACCTTTTTTACTTTAATGGTCCTATTTAAACTTGTGCATCTTTTAGTAAATATGAATAGTCATATTTATGTAAATATGTTTTATTTTAGTAATATTATTGTCAATAAGGATGTTTTTACTTGGACTGTAATTTGCTGGTCTGGTCTGATCTGGTAAACTTGTGCATCTTTTAGCAACCATTTAAACTTGTGCATCTTTTAGTAAATATGAATAGTCATATTTATGTAAGTATGTTTTATTTTAGTAATATTCTTGTAAAAAAAAACCTTTGTAAAATGAAAGTAGTATTATAAGTTATAACTAACAATGGCTACAAATTACAAACTAATAATCATTATTTATTATTTTTATTCTTAGTACAACAACGGGTTTCGAACCCGAGACCTTAGCTAGACACGGTAACCTCACATCCAGCGAGCTGGAATGCTTGGTTAGTACAACAACTACCACTATTACTATTACTATTATCTTTATGATTATTGTTACCATTAATAGTATTGTGTTTTTATTTATTAAAAATATGGTTCCAATTTTTAAAAATACGATTTATTATTAACAATATTATCTTTTTAGTAAGTTTTAGTGACTATAATTTTGTTCAATTCTACATTATAGTAACCATGATGATATATTTATTTTTTTGAAAGAAAATAACCATGATGATATATTTATAGTAAATTAGGATGTTTTTACTTGGACTATAATTTGTCCCAGACTAGACTAGACCAGACCAGATCAGACCAGACCAGGCTTGGATAGTTATAAGAATACAAAGAAACCAGACCTTACCAGACCAGACCAGAACAGACCAATTCAGACCAGACCAGACCAGATCAGACCAGACCAGACCAGCAAATTACAGTCCAAGTAAAAACATCCTTAGTCACATTTTTATCCATTAGTTTAATTGCAGTAAAAATATCTAAGTTAGTTTCTATTTTATTTGAGTTTCTTTTCTAAATACACCATCTATTAAGAACGGAAACTCTTCGTGACTCACATTTCCTCATTTCGGAAACTTAGAAGCGTTTCAAAACTCGAAAACTTCAAATTCCCGTTTCAGGGCAATTTCTGTAATTAAGAAGAATTGAGAAACTCGTTTCCCTACGTTTGGGAAACCTTCAGGTTCCAATTCTTTCTTTATTTAAAAGATTCTATGATGGAAAATAGTATCTTTTTTGTAATAAAAATAGTAATTGTTTGGGTATTTCCCTGCATCAACATTGTTAGATTTCGTACACAATGTATTGCTAAAAATGTATTCCATTTTATGTTTAATTATGTACTAACATGAAATGATTTCTAAATTTGAACATGTAGAATTAATGTTTTTATTATTGGGTGATTAAACAAGTTATGTGAAAAAATCATGTTCATATATATAAATGAAAAACTTGTGCATATATATGAACATATTTATAAATATATCCATACATTTTTAGAAATTACGTTTCTCACGTTTTCTGTTTCCCGTTTCTCGTTTCCATGCTACCTAGTGCACCATCGATGTTACCATTAATATTTATAGTTTCAACACCATCTCCAAAACACTCCCTCTCTCTTAAAAATCTTTCAACTTTTGTTTGATGGACGTTCCTAAATGTTTTTTCCTTGTTTGCAAACAAATTATTTTCAATTTACTCTATTGATCTTAAGTAATAATAATTGTACAATGTCAATTGTCAATCAACTTTAGGCAGTGTTAAAGCAACACACTTACAATAATATTTACTTTTAATAAAAAAGGCATTTTAAATATTCAGAAAGAAAATTTATTTCCTTGTAATGTGTGTTGTTTAAGCTAGGAAATTCTTAAAGAGGAGGTTATATATACTACCCAATTGTTCTAAATGTATTTTTTTAAATAATTTGTTATCTATTTGTATGTGATTGAGTAAGGGAAAGAAACAACTTTCCCCGATTCAACTAGCATTCATATCATGTTAAATTTGAGTTGTCATTCAAAAAATATTTATTAATCTGATGAGAGAAGTCTTCTATGATTTTATATATGTGTTTGAATTTGTCATTTTATAGTCAATTGAAACTAATTGACTTGTGTAGAGTTTAAGAGAAAGTAAATTGTGTGGTTGTAAATTATAAAGATCAAAGACAACGAATGTGAACCACTACATGATTTTTTTTTAATGTGATGATGATTAAGGACATATAGATTGATTTTTAATTAGTTAACCAAAAGTATTATGTAATAGAAAATACTCCGTAGTTTGACTTTTTTGTTAAATCTCCTAATTACTTTTTAATTTACATCAAAATATTGTATGGTGCAAGTCTTTTAGATAGTTATTTTCTCATAGCTATAGAGCTTTGGTATATGTACATACATATTTGAACTCAGGGACGGATCCAGGATTTTGAGTCAAGGGAGACATATTTTTTTTGCTAGTGTAGGGGTGAAATATTTTTTGTCAGTGTAGCGGGGCGAAATTTTTTCACTAGTGTGGCGGAGCAAAATTTTTTCGCAAGTGTAGGGCTCTCCGGCTTTTTTATTCAAAAAATTTCATGAAAACATACATGACGACATTTAAATCTATTGCATTCTAAGTTTAGACAATTGAAAAATAACTTTGATTTTATAATTGAAAATCTCTAGAAAATAAAAATGTATTGGCACATTAAAGCATACGAAATAGAAAACTAAAGGGAAATTAATTGAAAATAAAAAAGGATATATAAACTTTATCCGATTATTTGAATATAAAAACTTTAAAAGGTATACATCCATCAATACATTTTAAATAACTTCTGATTTGTTTAACCTCATGAATCTTATTGGAATAAAGAATTGAATTTTAAATTGCAACTTTTGTATACTTAGGAGGGTGTTCATGAGTCACGATAAGTTTTCTTAATTTTACAATAAGATGTATGAGATTATTATTTTTAGAATAATATTATATTGCAAATTCTTATAAGTTAATGTTTATTATATATGCAATAAATTGTTTTTAGAAAGTAAGAAGTAAATCGCTTGTGTAATATATTTAATATTAAGTGTCAACCTCTGTTCTAAAAATCGTTCTAGGCTGTAACACTTGAGATTTAATATAAATCGATTAATAGTACTACTCATACCAACATAGGTGCATCTCCTTTTAAGGGAGCTCATCACCCAAGAACTCCCAAGTTAAGCGTGCTTGCACGGGAGTAGTCTTGGGATGGGTGACCCCCTGAGAAATTTCTCAGGGCGCGCATGAGTGAGGACAAAGTGCGCGGTAAAGGCTCGTGGTGGTTTGTGAGGACAGTACTAGAGGCCCGAAGTAACTACCTTGGGTCCAATGGGGCCGGGGTGTTACATAGGCGCCCGACTAGTCCCCGCCTAGGCGCTATGCGGTGGTTGGGCACCCCGATTTTTGTCTAGGCGCTCCGCCTAATAGGTTTTCCGTCTAGGTCAATTAGTCGACCGCCTATGGCGCCTAGTTGCCCGCCTAGAACGCCTAATCAACCGTCCAGGCCGTCTAGATTTGCCAAACATTACTTCACGTTTTAATTTTAATTTTCTAAGCAATATACATACTTTAACTTTAGTCATGGATATAAAGAAACGAAGTTGTAAATTAATATAAAACTACATATGTTTGTATATATACATAAATTTTATCATTATTTATAGGGATTTTTACAAGAATAGTACTAAAATAAAACTTGTTTACATAAATATGACTATTCATTACTACAACGTAGTGTTGTGGTAACTTGAGTTCAAAATTTGAACATGAATTACTATGATTTCATTAATACTCTAGAAACTAGTCATAGTTTTGCAAATCATCTTTATTTTGGTCATATTTATATAATTATTTCTTAGTGTTATATTTATAACATAATGAAGTTAAGTGATTAGTTGTCATATACTACGTATGATTAAATGTCATAATTCTATCATTCATGTTTGTTAATGTATATATGTATATATGTATTTATACACACAAAAATACAATATTAGTTATCATACTTATGCAAAAACTAGTTCATTAACGCGCGTTGCGCGTTCGTGGTAATGCCCAAGGAGGAAATGGTGTTCCTTACCACTTCTTATATGAGAGTGTTACAAACTATTTCTTAAAAAGTTAAAATGATAGTAAGGGAGCAGAAAAACTTCCATGTGGACATTTCAGCAAGAAAATATAAACAAATCAGTTAAATGTGCTTAACACATAGCAAGGAGAGGGAAAAGTGGAACAAAAACTTCCTTTAACTATAAGTACATGACAATCAGTTAATGACAAATTTTCATATGAACATTTTAGCAAACACCTAGCAAAAGAAAGGTGGTCTGTGGCAAGCCTCTCTCCATCCTTTTTGTGCAGTCTCCCTTCTTTAATCTCATCCGCTGCATGTCAAAACAGTAAGCACATTGAACAAAATAAATAAATAAATAAATAAATAAAAGAGAGAAGAAAATACTGATTTAGATATTCATATCAGGTTACAAATATATAATAATGATTAGATAAGCATGGAGTAGAAAAGAAATACGTTCAAATTCAGTGTTGTGAAATCCAGCACGCCGAGTACTCCAAGTTCTCCATAAATCTAATACAAATGTGCTGATGGTGTCCTCTAGATTACTACTTCCTTTATATTGTCTACTTTATTCCAAGTTCAATATAGAGATACGAAATACATCTCAGTGGCTTAAATGAGAGAAGAAAATAGAAATAGTGGCACAACTCTCCCTTCCAGAGAATTGCACATTGAGGTAGCCAACTTAGAAGCCGTCTTTTGGACCTCCTAGATTAACAAGACAAAACTTTACATGGCTGAAAACATCTCAAAAAATAATCACTCACAAGCTAGGCTAACGAAACAGAGCACACTGATATAGCATGCTGAAAACGAAGTATGACACAGAGCTGCCCTTTGTGATATGCAGTTATCCCCGCTCTTCTTATGTGTCATTTTAAGATTTAAAGGTGATAAAGTGAAACTAATTGACCTCAGTTCTCTTATTTGTTTAAAATACTCTATAATATTAGATCATAGTTACATAATTAATATTTAATAATATAAAATAATTCCCTATTTTATGCTCAATACTAAGAACATAGAATGGGTAAGAAGGGGCTGTCAACACTATTCTTTCTAATCCATGAGCTTAAGTAATAATCTTCTTTCCTATTATGAGAGTGATAAACGTATAAAACTATATAGCAGTCTCCACTTTAAAACTTACCAACATCCTCTTTACAAACAAGATTCTTTGTACTGCCATTAATGCACCAAACCTGATACAGAGGCTGCATTATTAGTACTCTATATTCTCTTTAAATGCAATTGAAGAGGTTAGCAATTGCCGCCAATATAAAGGGCAGGGGCACAAAGCGTCACCATGAGCGGCGTAGCCAGGGCCGGGTCTGGCCAGTATAAAGAACTTATTTAGATGTTTTTTTTATGAAATGAATTACACTAATAATTAAAAAAAATTGAATTAGGGGTGGGAAGGAGCATAGGTTGGCCCCCAAACATCCAACCCTAGCCCCCTCATTGAGAGGATCTGGAGAGGGTTCCACCATCAAGGTTGTTAAACTCGAGATCCTAGCACGGATCGCAAGGGGTCTAGGAGATCGTAACTCGGGGATCGTAACTCGGATCGTAAGATCCTAGAATCCAAGCAACCATGTATGTATGTGTATATATGAATTTATAACCCTATCTATTCACTGGATTAATACTAATATTAATAATGTCAACTTTCAAAGATATAAAATGAAAAGTTGATAAATTTAAAATGACATATTTGTACAAAAGCACAACAAGCCTTTTATTCACTGTGTCAGAACCACTTTTTGTCATAACATTGTGATATCCAAGAGAGTGGGTTGGTAAATGAAATCAGATAAGTAAATGACATAAGGCAGAGATGTCATGAGAACAGCACAGAAGACCAAAAGAGTAGATATAGAGTGGACAAGCAAAAAAAAGCAGAAGAAGAAGAAGAAGAAGAAGAAGAAGATGGGAAGTGCAGACCTGCAGAACCGAAGAAAGTGTTTGGTCCGTTCGCAGGTAAGCAAGTGACGCATGGGGAAGCTTCGTAACTCATTACGTTTTCTATAGCTCGCGTTGTTTGGGGTGTCGTTTCCGATGATGAGCGTCGTTTCTTTCTTTACTCTCGTATGCGACGCAGATCGATGCAGATCGACGTTTCTGCAATTTTACGTTCTAACACGTCGATCCTGCATTCCTGATGTGATTTCCGATCCTAGTTACGATCCAGATCGCCCCTGCACCTTCTACTCGTAAGATCGGACGATCTTGCGAGTCAACTCGTGATCTTAACAACATTGCCCACCATAACGTTAACACAACTTCACCTCAAACAATGTGACAAGGCTCTCCTTTAACCGAGACTGTATACAATAACAAATAAATAACACAACCCTCTATTTCCCCGCTTCTAGAAAAGGGGTACTTCCTCATTTACTGAGTCACTTATGCTTGCCCCTTTTATTCCCACACCTTTTTGCTAAAGAAAAGCTAAAAAGAAGAAGACGTGATAACTTACAGTAGCTTATGCATACAAACACATACAACAACCACAAGCAAGCGTTAGTCTCAAAAGAGTTTGAGATCAGCTAACATGAATCGACATATGATCTTAGAGTAAAAACAATGAATAGAAAAAGATGGAGATGAACACACACACACACACACTCAACATTCTATATCACAGTTGGCCATACCTGCAACGTTTCCGTTATGAAATTGCCATGAGGTTAAAGATTTTAAAAAGCCAATTAGATGAAAGGGGTGTTTTAGCAGGTTTGTTATTGGCACGTGTGTTTTAGCAGGTTTGTTATCAGATAAAAGGCAAGTATTGTAAATCCAAGACTAACAAGGAGTACTGATTTTAAGTTGAATAAACCCATACTCCACCAAAGGTCATTTTCAGTATCTATGGAATAATTCTCTGCTATTGATTTTTTCTTTCAAATTACACTGGTGCCATTTTGAGTTTATAGGGGAAAAGGAAGTATAACATTGCAAACTGAAAAGGTAAAATAAAAATCAAGACAACATTTAATTTTGAATTATAAACCATTGTTTCTATATATGGAAAAATGTATTCACAATAAAAAAAGATAGATTCAACAAGGGGGTGAACATTACCACTGTTACACTTTATATAAGATAAAATAGGTACATGTGAGAATACTTATAAACATTAATTTATAAGTATACTTGTTTTTATAGTTGTACTTTCTTCCTCATAATTTATATGTATATGTTTTAGTCTTTTGACAATAAGCCAAACCATGCCGTGTATTGATATTATGACATATTTGTTGTTGTTTACTTTTTTGGGGATCAATAAAGTCATTTATAATGTAGACTTTCATGTCATTCGTTATTTTTTTTTCCTTTGACACATTGGTAAATACTCCGTAGTGTCTTTATATAAATTATTTACGAAAATGTATCTTAGTATCCATTCGGTCCATTGGAAAGTCATTCTCCCGCCAGAATGTCTAAGGTAATGATTGGTCCAAGGGGAAAATTTGGGGTTTTATTATTTTGTACTGGACAACTGAATAAAAGTGGGATTCTTTCTGCAACTCTTTCTGAATTGTACTTTACACAAACACAAATATTTAATTATTAGATAATCTAAATTACAAACCAAACAATTGAGTTTTGATTTTAATTTTCAAGGGGTTTAAACCTAAGGAAATTATGGTTATTTTTTGATTCATACGATTATAGTTCAGATGGAGTACTTAACTTGAAAACTAAATTAAACCACATTAAATCTCAAGGCAGTTTTTTTCATCCATAAATTACATTTTCCCTGTTTTCTTTTTCGAAATTCATGCTACTGTGTTTTTGCAATGAGATACTACGTACCATTTTTACAGATGGGTAGTAACCGTATCTCATCTGCCAAACTGCCCGTAAGAGTATTACCTAAGGGGGCAGATAAACCAAGCAGAAAATTTAACTTTCAATTTAATTTTTTTTGCAACTTCAATTTAATTTACTGTATTAAATTATTAATGATAGGCTGTTAGGACTTGGGGTGAATTGCATAAGTAATTAATTAATTGACTAAACCTTAAACAACAAAAGGAGGCCTAAAATCTAATAATCTAATAATAAACTAATAAAGAGAAAACCCACTTACGAATTCACAAAAAAACCAAGAGCTAAAGCCCCAAATCTGAAATCTTCAAGACGCTAATCGAACAGACCTTCTGGCATCCGTGAGTTTACTCTCCCAACAAATCGGTTCTGATTCCCGAATTTTACATACGGAGTACTTACTCGAAGTATTTAGCACGGAGAATATACTATTATTAATATATTATATATTTTTCATTTAACCAAAAGACGTTGTTTGGAATAGGTAGGAAAATTAGATTTTTTCATCAAATGCCACCTCCGACGTTTCGTCGTTCTCAGCCCACCTCTGCGAAATTTCACCTTGAACAGCAAAAACAAACGGGTCTCTGAGGCGCTAATGGAGATACTACCTATACATACTTAAGCAACTGCGGCGAAGGGGGACGGCGGCACCGGCTCACTCCCCCTGGTTCCGCCCCTAAATTTACGGGAGAGCGTAACTAAGCTGAATGTTGGGGCTAAGAAGATGATGAGAAAGGGCATGACGAGAAGGAAATAAATGAAGTGAACACTAAAATATCGATTGAAATGAGGGGGGAAGTAACTGAAGAGGAAAAGGGCGATTAACACCGTGCCGTTAAAACGGAAATTTTAATAAAGTTAATGTACAAGAAAGTATACATGGTGTACAATAACATTGTGCATTAAGAACCACCAACACTTTTTCTATTACCGTTATACCCCTAACAATATTCACTCTTATAATATTGTAGAGATATAGATAAAAATGCAATTTCTATGTCTCCGACTAGTCCCCGACTAGGCGCCCGCCTAGCCGCCTAGGCACTAGGCTCTGGGCTAGCGCCCGACTAGCGCCTAGCACCTTTTAGAACATTGGTGTCAACAAATATTTATATTTTGGATTCACTTCACATGCTCTAAATTTTTCTAACTAGTGTGTCTAATCTTTAATATCGTTTGATATTTTACAAAATTGAGTACTAATTATCTAATAAAGATAATTAAACATTACAAAACTAGGAATTTTTTTATATGATAAGTATCCTGATTCTTAAACAATGAGTTGTTCTTTTATTTATTTGTTTAAATTATGTAAATTATCTCAGATATTTCTGCTTTTAATCTCCAATTAAGTATTACATTATGTAAGACTATATATTAATTTTGAAACCTACCTTACAAAAAAATTAATTTTTGAAAACTAAAAGCTAAGGGGGGCGAACACACACACATAACTAAAGTATGAAAATGTTATGAAAATATTACATATTTCATAGAAAATTTTGAAAGTCCAAGGCCCCCCTTCCCCCTCCCCCTTAAATCCATCCCTGCTTAAACTTTTCATTAAACCTTGAGGTTATGATCATAGTTGTGTTATATTTTCTTGATTTTGTGCTTTTAGATTTATATTCACGTTTTTTCATGTTCTCCACATCAAACAATCAAACAATATGTTCTCCTTAGAAAGGAGTATTATTTTTTAAATAAAAGAAAATACAATAAAATTACACCATTTTGTTTGTCCCTTGAAAATGTAACAAATATGATGCCAATATTTTTTTTTACTTGCAACATACTACGTATAACAATTAGTTGCAACACTTTCTTATTTTCACAAATTCTTATTTACAAAATACACAGTTTTTGTTTTGTACTTTCCATCTTGTTAGTTTTACTTTCCCACTTTTAATCCCATGAAAACTCCGATCTTGTAGCTTTAACTAAACAGATATGAAAGGTAAAAAAAATTATAATTTTTTTGATTTTTTATTATTCTATTAAATTATATTTTCTAAAATTGTATTAATGTTATTAATAATGGACAAAGAATGCTTTCAATTTAACATAGTTTTTGTTTAAATTTGTGTTGTCCATAAAAGTGATAAATATCATTTATCTGAATTTTATAGGTTCACACAAATCAACCATTTTCTTATATAAAAACCTATGGATTTAAAAGTACATGAATTAAAAGTCTACCAAAATCTAGACTACACCCCTTTAGTCAGTAGTCACCTACTCCACCAACTCAATGGCTCTTAAATGTTTTTTTTTTGTATCCACGCCTAGAGGGAAAGTAGCTCCATGGCACCCTCTACCACCTTATATTATTGCATTTGGTTTATCTTCCCATACATTAAACACCTTCTCTTAAGCCTGTTTGGTAACCTCTATATTCGGCTAGGGGTGGACTCGGGCCGGTTCGGGCCGACCGGGCCTCAATTCATGAAAGGGGAGGCTCGGAACCGGCCCGGGTAACCCCCGGGTCCGGGTCCGGCCAAGCCAGGCCTCGTTTCAATTTATATTTTTTTTGGCTTTTCCTAATTAACCCCCAGCCCTCCCCCCCTCACCCCCAAACCACCCCAAACCACCTCAAATGACCCAAAATACCCAACCCAACCCAAAAACTTAAAAAAAATTCAAAAAAAAAATAAATAAAATAAATTTGCCCGAACCGGGCCCGAACCGGCCGGGCCAGTTCACCTTTTGAGGGGCTCGAGCGGGCCGGGCCGGTTCAAACAGTAACCGGTTCGGGCCGGTTCCGGGGCGTGCTGCCCGGCCCGAGTCCACCCCTATATTCGGCTTCTTAGACTTATAAACTAAGATTTTTATTAAACATGTAGTTTTTGATTTTGTTTGTTTAATTTTGTCTTACTTAATACTAAAGATAGATACCGTTTGAGTTAGTTTTTTTATTGGGCTGATTGAAAATGCAAAGATGGTTATTTTGACTATATTTTGATTATTTTGAGTTATTTTATTATTTTCTGTTTTATTCTATTAATATAAAATATTTTTTTTATGTCCAACACCTTTTGGTTCTATGACATCAGTGTGAGTCGTGTGACACGCCGAAGCTCTTTCTAATGAAAAAGGATGACACCCCAACCCTGAGGGTCCTACAACACCGACTGAACAATTGACTGAGAGAATGAAATTGAAATTTAATCACAAGCTAATAGACAACGATTGAGGTTCTGGTCGAGGTACTTGCAGATGCCCGATGCATATTTATATTTTTACAAGTTAATTGAGAGGATGTAATTTGGACAAAAAGTTTTTGGGAAATAGAAACTAATAATGTCATCTTTTAACGATCTTCTTAGAATAGTCCTACCAAATCGTAATTTAGAAATACTCTCACATTTGCACATCATCTTCTTTTATCGGTCCCTGACTGGTTGATGACCTGCTATTTCTGGTTACTTTTTTTTTTTTGCAAAACATTAAATCATAAATCTCACATTTTGGTAATTTTCTCAAAACGGTCCCACATATTATTTTTTATTTTTTCTCCGTAAATGTTATCACTTCTTTTATCCTCTTGACTCTCTTATTCTCTTTTTCGTCTTCTTATTCTTATTTTTATTTCTTTCAATGTTTATGTATTTTTCCTTCGTTTTCTTCTTTTCGTTTATTATCTCTTTCCATTTCATGTATTTTTTCAAATTATTTCCCTTCTTATAACAGATCTTTTTATCACCCAAGTACTTTTTTGCTTTTTTACTTTCTTTTTTACTTCAACAAATTTATTTCTTTTTTCCCCTTAATCCCATCACTAATGTATTTTTTTCTTGAAGTTTTCAAAGAGAAAATACAAACATGTAGCCAAAAAAATTATAGAAAGAGACTACAACGAATAAGAATACATATAAAAGAAAGAAAATACAAATGGAGGAGAAGAAAGAAAAGGAATAAACTATGGAATACATAAACAAGGTAGATAAAAATTCTATCAAAAGAAAATTCTATAAAAAAACTCTTATGATACATGACAAATGTATAAAGGAATACATAAACATAAATGAAAATAAAAAAGAATAAAAAGGAATAAAAGTATTCTGAAGTTAAAGAAAAAAGAGTTAAAATTTGTAAGAAGAAAAAAGAATAATCATATGTGAGATCATTTTAAAAAAGACAAAAACCTGGAATAATAGGTCTTAGTGAGACAATTGATTATCAAATTACACTTGTTGGGATTATTGGTACAGTGTGGAATTATTAATTTCCATTATTGCAAAGTTTTTTACACCAAATTAAAAAAAGGATGTGAGATACTAAAAAGTTTCTTACAGCAAATTAAGCCAATTGAACAACTTCAATCATAATTTCCTCATTGTTGCAGATTGAGCGGATTGAGTGTTGAGTTTTTGCAGCCAAAGAACCCTAGTTTGTCGTGGCTCTTATGATCTCTTGAACCGCCAGACTGTGTGAGGTTGGTTTTTGGGTTGGATCATGTCATCCAAGCCGTTAGACTATGAGAATCTGAATGAAAATGTGAAGAGTTGTCAATATGCGGTCAGAGGTGAGCTTTATCTTCGGGCTTCAGAGCTTCAGAAAGAAGGGAAGAAGGTATGTATTGTCTAGTACTAGTAGTAGACTGTAAAAGCTAACAGCTTGGGTTCTGCCCTCAAATGCCTCAGCAAACCCTTCTTGTGTGTTTTATAAAGCGTTGTCTATCTTATATTCTTTTCAAGATATGTCTTTGTTTTTTTATTTTTGAAAAAAATCAACTTGCTATGTTCATTAACACTATATATCATTCTGGCTAACATAGTATATCACTAATCAACATAGTTAAGACTTTATGCTACTCTTCCTGTCATAAACAATAACCTCCAATTTGAAGTGCATTACACTCCATTCATAGCAACCATTAATCAAAATTATGTTTGAATATACTAGCAGAAGAGGGAATTGAGCTTTTGGGTGCAGAATAGAGTTTTGTTTACATAATTCCAATAAGAATTTTGGTAATTGGGCAAAGTCCTGGTAAAGAAATATGTAGTGTTCATTTGTAATGCTTTTCTGATTTCCTAGCATTCTACAAACCCTGCAGATCATCTTTACGAATGTTGGCAACCCTCATGCCCTCGGGCAAAAGCCCCTGACCTTCCCTCGCCAGGTTTGTTATAATTGCACTCAAACTGTTTTATCAAATCTAATATTTCTTGATTTGCTTTCTGCTTTTTCTAAGGTTTCACTCTTAGGTCACCTAAATAAAAAATATACAAATAACATATAAGCGAGATGATCTCTTAGGTCACCTAAATAAAAAATATAAGAGAGAACCTGAAGTCTTAATACTTAGATATACATCTAAATCTCTTTGCCGCAGGTAATTGCGCTCTGCCAAGCCCCATTTTTATTGGATGATCCAAATGCTGAACTTGTATTCCCGAATGATGCAATCGAAAGAGCTAAACAATACCTTGCAATGACCTCTGGTGGTCTAGGTATTGTTCTCCCACATTTTTTACATCACTGGTCCTCCTAAATCTATTTGAAGGGTAAATAGTTTGATCTTTATTATTGTTATTATCCACATAGGTGCTTACAGTGATTCACGTGGAATTCCGGGAGTAAGGAAGGAAGTGGCAGACTTCATTGAGAGACGGGATGGATACCCAAGGTGATAATGCTTATTTTGTATGCTTAGTGTAATCAAGGCTTCTTTACTAGGTAATAGGTATGGAACCAAGAAAATGACAGGGAAAGGAACAAAGTATTTAAGAAAATATTATGGAAATTACAAATTAAACCAGTTAGTTTAGAATTTTTAAAATTTTTATTTTTAGCTTTTAAATAAAATAAGTTCAAACAAGTATATAAAATTGATTCAATGACTATGAACCACTATTCTCCTCAAATTTATTTCCCTCCAAATTCCCTTTTTGTTCTCTTCCTTGCTTTTACGTAGGTTCTTACGAGTTCTAAATTTATAAGTGTATAGTTTGTTCATGGGTGCATTTTGTACAGTGATGCAGAACTCATATTTCTGACAGATGGGGCCAGCAAAGGAGTAGCACAGATCTTGAATACTATCATCCGCAACCCCAATGATGGGGTAATTATCCACCAACCAAAATTAGGGCCTGTTTTGTAGTCTGCTTCAGTTTGTCCTGCTTATAAGCAAAATCTCCTTTCAGCATATCAAACCATTTCTTTATATAACCCCTACCAGATGGACTCTTAGATTTTCTTCTTTGATTGAAGCTTATACTTGGCAGTTTCAATCAATTCCATGCATTTCCCAAACTTGGGTTGAGTAGTAGTAAGTTCAGTAGTGTTAGTTTCTGACTCCATATTAATTTGTTAGATATTAGTTCCGGTTCCGCAGTATCCGTTGTACTCTGCTACAATATCCTTACTTGGTGGTTCTCTGGTTCCGTATTATCTTGAAGAGAATTCAAATTGGGGTCTGGATATCAATGACCTTCATCGTTCAGTTTCAGAAGCTCGATCCAAAGGATTAACTGTAAGTATTTTTGCATCTGTTTCTTAACATATATATGTCCCCGTAAAGCAGGGGCGGATGTACATTCATTGTATTGGGGGCACATGCCCCCAATGGCTTCTAACTATATTTTAAGAAAGTTCAATTAACAATTTGTATTTAAAGGTAGTGCCCCCAATAAAAATTAAGTTGTGCCCCCAATAAATTTTCATGGAACAAGGAAACCCGTCAATGCAAATATATTGCACAACTTTTGCAAATTAGTGCATGCCACTTTTATACATTTTATTCTTAGTATCTAATCTTAAGCAACTAAATAACTAAAAGGAAGCTAAGGAAAAATAGATCACAATTTGTGTTCTCTAGGTGATACTTTTATTGTTTATACAATAATCCTAATAAGTGTTTTTTTGACTGCCTAATAAGCCAGTAACTATATAAAAGTAGATGTACTTGATACATTACGAATGAAGTCCTCACTTAAAAAAAATGAATATATCAAGACATCAAGATATAAGACTCCCTTTCTTTCTAAACAAATTCTCACTTTAATTGTGCAAGGAGATTAAAAATAATGGCTCATAAGAGTATTAAAAGACAAAAACGGATGAAATTATCTTCTGAGTGAATGATTCTATTAGGGAAAAATAACAATAGCCATATTTAAAAAAAAAATTCTCATTAAAAGTTTGTAGATGATACTAATGTTGTAGAGAGATCGATAAAATCATAAAAGTACCAATTCAAATAGCATTATATTGATTTCTTTAGAATTAAATGGAAGATAAAAAAGAGGATGACACCTCATCCCTGAGGACCCTCCAGAACCGATTGGACAATTATCTAAGAAATTAAATGGGAGATAAATTTAGATTTGATGAAAGCAGAAACTATGAAGACTAGTTAGAAAAAAGTTAGAAATATAGGAAGTGTTTTCTCGGATTATATAATATTATAGCATTATTTGAACTAAATACCATCATATGTGTTTACAATAATAAAAAAAACTAAATATATGTTTATTTAGTCATACTTGACATATCCTTATACTTTACTATTTAATTATAGGAGGTAGCAAGCAGGGGTGGATACGATTTGGAATGGTTCAGGATTAGGGTTATACCAGTCCCGATCCGATAATCATACAAATGGGGCAACAAGACGGGATGTGAACCTTTTAATTGTACGAACGAAACATTATCAATTTCAGGTTATTTCAGAATGGGATAACGGGTCATGATTCTTGCCCAACCCTAATAGTCAGTGCCCCCAATAACAAAAAATCCTAGATCCGCCCCTGCCGTAAAGCTGAGTATATTTTTTCCTCTATATATTCTGTGAAATTCTAATTCCTTAAACAAATCTTGAGAGAACTTATTTGGTGGTATTTTCATATGTATACCCTTTGTGTGTGTTTTGTTCAAAGGGAGGAGAGGGTCACAATATTTTCTTTTTCCTGCGCCTGTGTCCTCTCCTTTGATGTGTCTCCTCTCCTTTGATGTTTTCCCTTCCCCAAGATGGGGAGTCGCCCTTTTCCCATCCCCACCTTTGAACCAAACACGCACTTTTACAAGTTATTTTATATATATATATATATATATATATATATATATATTCTTTTTATCCTTTTTATCTTTTCATTTTTATGTATATCTCATCTCTATTTTATTTTATTTTATTTTTTGTTATCTTTTTTTTATTATCATACCTTATCTTTTTATCTTTCGTTTTCTTTTGGCTCCGATATCATGAATAGATTCATTTTAGCCGACTCCAAAATCTTTTGGGACTAAAGGTTGGTTTGCAACTGCTTTTAAAAAAGCACTTCTCAGCTTTTGCCTTTAAAAAAGCACTTATTTTCCCAAACACTACAACTTTTATTTTTCTCGGCTTTCGCGTCAAAAGTGCTTTTACTTTTTCTATTACACAAAAAGCACTTATTTTACCAAACACTACCCACTTTTACTTTTCAAAATCACTTTTTTCTCAAACACTATCAACTTTTATTTAATCACTTCTCCCCATTTCATTAAAAAAGCACTTTTTTAAAAGCAGAAGCTGTTGCAAACAGACCCTAAGCATTGATTGTTGTTGTTGTTGTATACCCTTGGGGTGTGTTTTGCTCAATGGGAGTTGCTCTTCCAATCCCTACCGTTTGAACAAAACACACCCTTAGACTGTGTGTTTACCTCCACCATCCTCTGAGCTTTTATTGCTATTATTTTTGCATCAGCCTTGTTT
Source organism: Cuscuta epithymum (assembly GCA_945859915.1). NCBI lineage: Eukaryota > Viridiplantae > Streptophyta > Magnoliopsida > Solanales > Convolvulaceae > Cuscuta > Cuscuta epithymum. The sequence continues at coordinate 3,679,200 of CAMAPF010000915.1, forward strand.
AAAACTATCTTCTATCCATAAAATGCGAAAATATAAATCTACATATAAGCCTTATGCTACATTTCCTATAAGGAAGTCCCCAGTCTAGGTACATCATCAGAGTTAATAAAACTCAAACTAGCCATCTGTGTAACAAAGACTAAAAAGCACATCGTAATTTGAGATGGGTGTGTACTACGAGACCAGTACACACACTCCACACTACCTATACATAGCCAGAGTTCATTGTATGAGGTGAAGTTTCAGTGTTTTTCTATTTTTTCGTCCAATCAAATTATGCGAAACCATGGAGTATGTAAAATGGGCTAAAGGAGTATTCACAACATTTTCCCACGCATTGGCATACTATTTCCTTACCGCAACTTAATGAAGTGGTTCATTATTGAATGCATTTAGATACGGGCAATGGTGATTATAAACCCTGGAAATCCCACTGGGCAATGCCTTAGTGAAGCAAACCTGAAAGATGTATTACGATTCTGTTACCAAGAAAACTTGGTGTTGCTCGCAGATGAAGTTTATCAACAGAATGTCTACCAAGATGAGCGTCCCTTTATAAGTGCAAAGAAGGTAATCACATTGAGTTTAATTGATAATTTATCATTAATTCCATTCCCTGTAGCTTTTAGAACTTGATGTCATATACTGATATTATTACTTTCAAACCTTAAGGTTCTATTGAATATGGGCCCACCCATAAGCAGAGAAGTTCAGCTTGTTTCATTCCACACAGTCTCAAAAGGATACTTTGGTGAGTGTGGACAGCGTGGTGGATATTTTGAGATGACTAATATCCCTCCCAAGGTCTATCTTGTCCTAATTCTGTTTTATTATATACTGGAAACTGTCAACTGTCAATCTGTTGCACACCATAATAAAGTGCATTGCTCATATTATGTAATCTACAGACTGTCGAGGAGATATACAAGATTGCTTCGATATCCCTTAGTCCAAATGTGCCTGGGCAAATATTTGTAAGTGATTTATTTTATTTTATATCTATTTTATTTATAGTGTGTGTTTTAAATTTGCTGTCGGAATTAATGAAATAATCTTAATCTTGTACTATAATTTTGATCCTCAATGGTAAGTAATTTTTATATATTATGGTTGAAATGATTGATTGGGTTGAATGATCTACATTTTATTTAACATGTATTCTTTAAATAAGTGAAATAATAATGTCCACAAGGTCAAGGTAGAAGTGTCATTTATCATCATATTAGTAACTATGTTCTGAACTAATTTATTTATTCATTCTCAGCCGGTTAAGCTAAGACATTCACATAAATGTGGTAAAAAATCTAGCTGATTAAGCTATAAAAGCATGAGGTTACTGAATGGCACCTTTCTCACTTTTTGCATACATGTCCTATTTTGAATTGGTGCTTGCAGCTAGGTCTAATGGTGAACCCTCCTAAAGCTGGAGATATCTCTTATGCTCAATTTGTTCGGGAAAGGTATGGCTCCTTAGGAATCATTTTTTTACTCGTTAAATATGATTGAGAAAACTGCATTATATTAATTGTCAATGCCAAGCACAGCAAAGGGATCCTTGAGTCGCTAAGGAGAAGGGCCCGTATAATGACAGATGGATTCAATCGCTGCAGAAATGTTGTCTGCAACTTTACTGAAGGCTAGTAACATCACTGAGCTCTTTTAGTTTTATTGCTTATTCCAAATCAGTTCACATCTTACCCAGGTAGAAAGCTTTTACAATTGCCATACTAAGCAACACGTAGGCAAGGTTGAAAGAGAGTTAGGCAAGTAGTCTAAGTGGAAAATGTAGGCAGCCAAGGACAGTGTAGGCCCTTCAGATTAGACAAATATGAATATACAAACAAACACATAAGGCATTGCGTTATTCCTCCTATCAAATTAAACCCCGACTTTTTATTTTTGGCACAACTAGCTGAAAAGATTTTTTTTAATAATTGTTAGGTTTTAGTGATGGAAGAGATCTTACGAGAAATAGGTTGTAGATGTTTAATGAAAGCTAAATATGTTTGATGTAGTTCAGTTTGGGTATGATAAGCTGTTATGATTAATTGATACGAGTGTTAAAAACTACAAACTTTCTCTCAGAAGCTACGTAGAGTAGCTTCTAAAAGAAGATTTTCAAATTTTAAAACAACTTCTAAATATTATTATGCCAAAACATACCACTAAGAGGTATTAGAGACTTTTTAAATAAAAAAACTATATGGGACTTATGTTTGTCAAACATGCATAATGTGAAATTGTGTTACTTTCAAGTGAGCGAATCCGTTTTCTGACTTTACTCTAAAGGAATGAGTACACGAACATCATGATTAGCTTACTTCATCATTTCACAGGGCAAGGAAAGTCACCCCATATTTGCCACTCTTAGAACTTATTTAATTCATTTCAAGATCAGCGTGTTCCATCGAGTCTCAATCTTATATTGAAGGTTATGACGTTATATTGAGTTATTGACCAAATAAAACCATTTAGAATGGAAATCCAAATCTTATTGTATTGTTGGATATCTGGTAAGGGGTAAATCAGTACTTCAGTAGTAGTTGCTAGGATTTTCACCTCATCGATTTTACCCATACAAGTGTTTGCAGGTGCCATGTATTCTTTCCCACAAGTATGCCTTCCCCGCAGAGCTATTGAAGCTGCCAAAATTCTAGGAAAAGCTCCTGACGTTTTCTATTGTCTCAAGCTCTTGGAGGCCACAGGAATCTCCACCGTTCCTGGCTCAGGATTCGGTCAAAAGGAAGGGTACCGATTTCATTCTTCAATTCAATTATTGTGATCTATTTTATTTTCTGCTTTAAACCTGTATTTTCTGTGTAGGGTTTTCCACCTTAGGACAACTATCTTGCCAGCTGAGGAAGACATGCCCTCTATAATGGCTAGTTTCAAAGAGTTCAATGACAAATTCATGGACCACTATGAAGATCACAAAGGCTATTCCAGAATGTAACTACTGATTATATGCTAGAGAATAATCAACTTTTACAATCACGATATGTGTGCGTGTGCATGCATATATATATGCATTTATGTATGTTATATATACATAGTATATAATACGAATAACTGGAGAGGTAAATCATTTTACACAATGTTATTTTCAGTTCTGTGATGGTTTGGTTGTAATCCAAAATATCTTTGAATATACATGCATGAATAAATAACACTTCTTTCAAAGTTTTTCTTTTGTCCGGACAGGATTCGGTCAAAAGGAAGGGTACCGATTTCAAAAGAATCGAGCACATCCTATTATCCTAATACATATATAGGACCAATACTGGACTACTTAATATCAATATGAATGAGTTCAAAGAACCTAACAGATTTGGTTGTGCTACTTGGATAAGGCAGTTTCTTTTGTCTAGAAAATGACAAACATCACAACATTGAAAAGAACCATAAGAAATATAGCTATATTGAGTAGACAATTGCTTGAAAACAGCGTCTCCTCGGTTCACGAAGTGGATCAGTGGATTCAGGAGAAGGAAATGATCTGTCTAAAAACATGTCCTTGTTCTTTGATTTCAGCATCGCAATCATGCTGTGACGCCATGAGTGATAGTTCTTTCTGTGTGGAGTGCTGGAGCCAGAGTCAAGGTCGGATTCTCACTGGGATGAAGATAGAGAGGATTAGACGGATTGTTGAGACTTGAGATGATCAGGAATAGAATCATCTCGATTTTCAAAGGACGAACTGGTAGTGACCGTGGCTGAAGCTCAAAGAAGAGATTTTAGGAAGAAGAAAAGGATTTCATCTGATACCATATTAGCATATAAGCGTGTGGAGTTTTAGAGAATGAGAAGATGAAAATTGCACTATTCTTTCCTGAGAGGAAGATGAACATATATGTAGCTTGTTTACATTCAGACTTTACAACTGGAAAATATCTAACTACCTAGCTTAACTTCCAAGCCAACTACTTATCCAGCTAATCATTACAAAAAATATAAAACCGATCAAAATAATGATCAAATATGCTAATAGGAACTCCCACAGGACATGCACTTCAAGATATTTTTGGAATATTGACCCAAACTTGTTAATTGGTATAGGCAGAGCATTGCTCTCGGCCTAAGCTACAATTAACGAACTAATCAACGAGTTTAATCCAGAGGCCCAATTCAATCATTCAGCCTAGCGTAAAGGAATCCCAAACTTAGTTTGAAGAGAAGACCTATGCAAATGGCTGTGAATGAATGGTGGATGGTGTCTGTGCCAATCATATATGAACTTATTTTGAAGAGAAGGCCTACGCATTTGGCTGAATGTATGATGTTTGTGACGATCATATATGTGGCAGTTAGAGGTGGGCACAAAAAACCGTAGCCGCGTAACTGTCTAAAAAACCATATAACCATTAATTTTCCGGTTAACCGTACCGCTTTTAAAAAAAATCACGGTACAGTTAACCGAATAAATAAATAAAATGTTCTACGGTCGGTTCACCGCTTTAAAATTAAATTTTCCGGTTAACCATCCCGTATCCAGGTACGCGGCTTCACCAAGTCCAGAGCTCCATTTGTAAAATGATGTCTTTCTTCTTCCATGTTTGTCTAGAGCCGCCGACCTGATCTAGCCCATTGATCTCTTCTGCTCCAAACCAGTTGTTTCATCCTCCGCCGCTCGATTAGCTCATGGAAAACGAAGCCTTTCTTCTTAGGCGATCTCTTCTGCTACATATCGAGGTATTTCATCCTCCACACTGCAATTTTCACATTCAATTTTTGATTCAATCCCCTTGAATTATACAGATCCTCCACGCTCAGATAATGTATAGCTTTTTTAAGAGCATAATGTATAGTTGGCTGTTTTTTTCTGAAATGTTTGTTGGCTGTGTTTTTTTTAAATGAGTGAGCCACAATTATAGACAGAAAGGTTAAATGAATGTCTGTTAAGATTCGGGGTTCCATCCTAAAGGGTCAACCTAATAGGAGTAGCCCAGATCTTAATATAGCACTTCGTTGATTCAAACATTTCCGGTGTGGGACTCTAACAATGTCAAATTAAACTTTTGAATAAGTAGAAGTGTAACACCATACTATACTTTAAAAAGTGTGAGGATAGAACCAAGTTCATATATAGCATTCACATTTAATATATTAATGTCCTTAGCCTTACTGGTAACTTGCAGAGTAATGCAGTGATTTTCCATTTTCATTTAGTATGAGAAGGTTTTTGCATGCAGCAGAAGGGGACAGAAGTTGATGGAGTTCTTGAAGTTTGGTAGGAGTAGTTATGTTGTGATAGAAGAACATATATAGAAAGATTGTCTCAAAAAAATTCAGAAGGTTGTCTATGCAAACATGTATTTGAACATGTATTTGAACACCGGTGTATTCTTGTATTTCTATTATCTTCTTCAAAACTTGATTTACTTGTGGATTTTTGTTTATGATCATAGATGTTCAGAAAATTATTTTCTTTTACAGTTTATGGTTTGTGGTTAACCTATACTCGGTTAACCGTGTACTCAGCTCGGTTAACCGAAGTAACCGGTTTCTCGGTTAACCGGAAAGTTGGTTAACCAAAATCCGGTTAACCAACCATGTCCACCCCTAGTGGCAGTCTCACCCGCGCGAGTAGCTATGTCCATCTTATAGCTTGTGAAAGCTCTGTATAAGTTGGCCGATATTCTGAGATGAAAATAGTTACTACCTCCGTCCCATAATGATTGTCTCATTTCAATTTGACACGATTATTAATAAAGTGGTTACCAAATGAAATGATATGAGCACAAATTTCTTACCAAAAAGGGAAACATTACATCCATTTTGGGACAACTCAAAAAGGAAATTAAGACAACCAAAATAGGACGGAGGGAGTATATAATATCATTTTGTGTTTCATGACTTTTTAAATAAGAGCACTTTTATTAGTTTATAATATTTGTACATTTACTCTTATCAGATGACATGGAAAAGTTAATTTCCATTACTATGTCATTCTCTCAAAACAGGGGCAGAGCCAGGACACTGGGCCGGACTGGGCCGGTACAAAAAATATTTTTGGAAAAAATTTTACACAGAATTTTTTACTCTAAAAATTTAGACATTTTTAAAATTTGGGCTGGGCCATGGCCAAGGATGGCCACCCCCTGTCTACGCCCCTGTCTCAAAAGAATTACAAACCGTCACTTAATTTTAAGGTAAATATCAAATTTGAATGACTTGTTTACAATTTTAAAGTAAATAGTTAATAATTGGAGCATTACTTTTCTATTTACTTGAGAAAGCTAATCATCCAAAATGAGCACCAAATAAGGAAAGTGAATTATTAAATAAAATGCTATTAATAATAAATGAAGAAGAAAAAAGATGTAAGTAACCATTAAAGTATCTTTGAATAACCTAAATATATACTCCCTCCGGTTCTGAATCATCTTTACACTTTGACTTCACACATAATAAGAAAAATAAATTGGACTTTACTGTAGAGTACATTATTTGGCACTGTTTGACACTGTTTGGTGTAGATTTGTAAGGCAAATAAGGAATTGTAAAGTTTAATCTGGTACTAACAAAAAAGGAAAACGTAAAGATGAATCAGAACCGGAGGGAGTATTAGGCAGATTCCTAATATAAATGGTATCAAGAGCTCTAGGTTTGTAGATACAATTTTTTTTTATCTTTTTACAGTTCCATAGTACAGCCGCCCCCGCCTCGGGGTCTACTGCCATCACATCTACGGTAGTCTCCAATCCTTTGAGGATGAGCGCGACTGATATGGCTCAGATCACCTTCTCCGCGTCGCTGACCATGGTTTTTGCTTCCAGCGTACCGATGAGTTTGCCGCCTGCTGTTGCCTACGTCCGCGCAACCCACCTTCTTCGCGTCGCTGACCACGCTGCTTGCTTCCAGCGCACCGTTGAGTTCGCCGCCCACTGCTGCAGATGTCCATTGTCCGCATTATCCCATCGTCTTCTGTCGGGCCAGTTGGCCATCGGCTGGGATCCTCTCCGTTGCCCACTTCATTCGCTGCTCTTGCTCAAGGTATCTTCAGGGGTCTCCAAAATATGGACAATATTTGATGTTTTTCTGGATCCTAATGTGGTTTCTTAGAAGTCTTAAAAACAACCTACTTGCACATGAAGATCTTATTGTCAAATATGTGTCTCCTAATCTTCTGCTGGCGGATATGTATATATATATATATGTGTGTGTGTGTGTGTGTGTGTGTGTGTGTGTGTGTGTATATATATATATATATATCTTGGTTGAAACTGTAATGTGCATTAGGTGAAATTGAAATGTGCATCACAAAGGGTACGATAGAGTGACATTATGTGCAGTTAAATTGTGCATTACGTGAAATTGAAATGTGCACTAGGTGAAGCTGAAATGTGCACATATCAATTTCATCTAATGCACACTTGAGTTTTATTTTTATTTTGCACATTTCAATATCATTTAATGCACATTTCAGTTTCACCAAATGCATAATTTGGTTCCACATAATACAATCCAACGGTCTAGATTCGTTCTCATTTTTCTCCTAAGATCTGTTCTTACCGGAACCGCTTCCTATATATTCTTTTTTTGGTTTTGGGCTAGGTTTAGGTGGGTTGGGTTGGGTGTTTCCGAGGGGTTTGGGGGGATGGGGGGATGTGGGGGGGGGGTTGAAATAAATAAGAAAACACACAAAAAATTGAACCGGAACCGGTAGACTCCGGGCCGGTTCCGGGCCTTACCCAAAACCTTCAAAGCCGGGCCCAAGCCTGAACCGGAACCGGTAGACTCCGGGCCGGTTCCGGGTCTTACCCAAAACATTCAAAGTCGGCCGGGCCCAAGCCTGAACCGGAACCGGATCGGGCCGGGCCCAGGCCTGAACCGGAATTGGACTGGGCCCGATACATCTAATCATGTTTGTAAAATAGCATTTATTTATTTTAATAAGAAGGATAAAGTTATTATACATCATACTACCTCCATCCCACTTAAAAGTTAATTAACATTGTGAGAAATAACTTTGATGGATATGTAATATAATGAGTCATTGAATTGATGATAATTGTGATGTTATAATATAAAAGGAAAAATACATTATCTCCGTCTCAATGGATTTTGATAACTTCGAGTTAGGTGAGAAAAAAATGTTAAAGTTTTGTGATTGAAGATTGTGGAAATGAAACAAAAATGAGCAGAACCACAAACTAGTTACACTAATGTGAAAGTGATAAAGTTTTTGAGATAACAAAATAAAGAGAATGAGCAAAGTCTAAAGGTCTAATGCACTACTAACCAAATGAAATGTTTTTTCTTCTTCTGATCACTCTCACACAAATCAAACTCAAATAGATGAAATCATTGTTTGATTTAAATAGATCAATTAGACATTAATAAAGTACACCATGCTAGAGTGCTAGACATCTATCAAATGCCATCACAACTAATTAATCAGAAAAGACCAAATGCAATTTAAAGATACGGAATACTCCGTAATACTACCTCCGTCCCTTAAAACTTTTCTAAGTTTGACGGGAATGAGGATTAATAAAGTAAAAACTGTGTGATTGAGGTTTGTGCATAAGAGACAGAATTAACTGGAACTACAAATTGTTTACTAAAAAGAGAAAGTGACAAAGTTAGTGGGAATTCAAAAAAAGAAAATTGGCAAAGTTTTAAGGAACGAAGGGAGTAGATTACATTAAATCCTGTTTTTTAAACATGTTACCATACCTTTTGAGAAATAGTATTCCCTCCGTCTCTTAAAACTTTGTCATCATTCCTTTTTGGGACGTCCCAAAAAAATTTGCCACTTTCCTTATTAATCAATTATTTTGTACGGTGTAGTTTTTTTTATTTCTCTCTCCTCAACCACACAATTTTCTTTATTATTCTGTGCCGGTCAACTTTGACAAAGTTTTAAGGGACAAAGGTACTAATAGACAAAGAAACATCCCATGTACGTACATATGTTTGCATCTAGTCAACCAACAACACTAACTCCCAAAAGGACATCAAAGATAGGTCCACATTGAGTCAGCAACCACTACTAGACGATTCGACTTTTTCTTTGTTAAATTTGGTTTACCTCGGGTTTGTCCGATTAATTTTGGATTTTCTAAAAGAGTCCCCTACATGTTGGGTTACACGCCATGCAAATTGTGTGTACAGATAATTTAATCGGATACATAGACAATTTGACCGAAGTTTTATGAAATAAATCGATTTCCACACAGATAATAAGTAAAAAGTTGTCTGCATTACAGACATTTTAGATCGGATTTTTTCATAAAGTGTCTGTGATACAGACAATTTTTTAATTTGTCTATGTGAGAATCAATTTTCTTCATAAATATCTAGCCAAATTGTCTATATAGCCGGTCAAATTGTCTGTACAAAGACAAATTGATCGTAGTGTAACCCGGCGTGTACAAAAGGAATTTTCTTTTCTAAAACTAATCCAAAGTACTACGTATTTAGAGTTGAGTGACACGACCAATCTCCTAGTTTTCTACGAACTCCTAAGCGACTAAGATATTGTTTGGATATGTTTTTGCTTTAAAAAATAACATTCTTGAGAATGATTTTGGAAAAAGTGATTAACAATAAAAGTTGATAGTGTTTGAGAAAAAAATGATTTCGAAAAGTAAAAAGAGTTGTGCTAAAGGTACCTCATTTTAGATACCCCAGTTTTACCTCACACTTTGTGTGGCCCAAATGAGGCCACATTTAAATTAGTTGCCCCACTTAAATGTGTTGTCCCATTTTGGCCACACAATAAGGGTGTAACAATGTGGTACCCAAAATGAGGTACCTATAACATTTTTTTAAAAAAAGTTGGTAGTGTTTGGTAAAATATATGCTTTTTATGTAATAGAAAAAGTTAAAAAAAAATCTAGCTCTTAGCTTTTAAGTGTTTAATTTATGTAGCAGTTATCACTTGAGAAGACTCTTTTCATCCTTTTAAAGTCAAAAGATGATAATCACTTTTTTTTCTTTTTTTGAAAAATACCCTAAGTTGCCCGGATTCAGGATTTGGAATGTCTTGAACTGAACAGAAATTATGCTAGACTTAAACATTAAAAGGGTGAGCTAAGTATGAAAAGGGGAAAAAATCACACCAAAGAAAAAAAAATACTTTGATCCTAGTATTTAATAAAAATCTAATTGACATGATTAAATACTGATTAATGAAATCGTCTCTAGATTTTAATACCGAGTGAGTAGTATCAGTGGCGGACCCAGAGCTTTTGTTAAAGAGGGGCACTAAAAATGGATAAAAATGGGCCGGGTCGGATCACGTCGGGTGTGAGAATGGTCTATTCTATCTCATGCAGACAATTTTTTTAAAGAGAAAAAGTTTATTCAATGTCGGTTCAATCTGTGATTTATATGTCTAGCTTCAACCTATTAAAACAATTCTAAACAATAATATTCAGTTTTTTAAAACAAAGACATGACATGGATTACAACTTAATTATCTTTGCATTGTTTATAATTTTCATATTATAAACAATCGAAATTTAGCTTTTACAATCATGATCGTGTCTAACCGTAAACAATCATTTCATCATAATTTCATAGTCGTTTGAATGTCAGATAATGATTTCCATACTCTTTGAAGGGATTATTACCTCATTTAATTGTATTACAGAGTATTTTTATCCGAAAAGGTGTGACACTATTTTTATCCTGAGTACTAATACTAAAGTTCGGGATCGGAAGCGGGGCACTTGCCCCCCTATGACCCCCTAGGTCCTCCACTGAGTTGAATAACGTCAAATGTTGTTCCTATTTGACTTAGCAACCACTACACTATTTATTTATTGGTAGATTCTATGGTATCCAAAAGGTACCATACCTTTGTCCATATGGACCAATCAGAATGTTGCAGTTGAATTATTTAAGTCTAAATTAAAAATTATATACCTATTTGGACCAATCAAGTGAATAGTAGGTACGGTACACCATTTTTTAAATGGGTACCGGAGTTCTCACCTTATTTATTTAGTTATCTCTATCTCTACAATCATATAAGCAAGAATGAGAGTTAGGAATCTTAGGATATTATGGGTATAAAAAATTTGTTCGTGGTATTGTAAGCTTAGTTGACATGTACGGCATCTCTAGAAACTACAATCTAATAAGCAAGAATGAGAGTCAGTGTATTATAGGTATAAAAAATTTGTTGATGGTATTGTAAGCTTAGTTGACATGTACGATGTTTATTAACTTTCTATCTCATTGGTTTATCTCCCTACAGTCGTTTGTCTCTATTAAAATTCTTAAAGGGTCACAACCATTTATTTGTCCAATAGACTAACACGGTCATGAATTTTGAATCATGTGACCGAGTCATATATGCATGTGATTTCACCGTCAACCAATTATTTTTAGTCTCGATCGTTTAATAATGATTTTTTATAACGAAAAAACACTTTCAACACATACACAGACTAATAATTTTTATCTTATAAAAAATACTGCATCCAAATATCTCTTAATAATCTTTAGGGAGTGTTTGCAACTGTTTCTGCTTAAAAATGCACTTTTGGAGAGGTAAAGGAAAAGTGATTAGTAGTAAAAGTTGATAGTGTTTGACAAAAAAGTGATTTTGAAAAGTAAAAGTTGGTAGTGTTTAGGAAAATAAGTGCTTTTTGTATAATAGAAAAGGAAAAAACACTTTTCACACGCAAGTCGAGAAAAAGTAAAAATTGATAATGTTTTATAAATAAATGATTTTTTAAGTCGATGTACTTTTTTTAAGTTGTTGCAAACACGTACTCCCTTATCTTTCGTTTGTGCTTATACCAAATAAACTTCATTTTTCAACACTTTTTCTTTCACGTATTTCAAAATGGATACGGAGTATTTGAATAGGAATGATTAATTAAAGCAATGGACTTTCTCCTTTTACCTGTAATGCGTCTTTGAGCCTTTGACCCTTAAACTTCACTGTTTAATGAACTACTACGTTAGTCTACGTATAATATAATCTCGAATCTCAGCAAATTGAGTAGTTGTTATTTATCCTAGATTCCTAGATTGCAATTTGTAGGCCCTCCTGAACTTTAACACAATGACTTTGCCACTTTGGGTCATGTTTTTGTACATCTTACCTAGTCAAGCTGAGCTAGCCTAAGATTTTAAAATATCTCATGTGGAGTGAAGTTGTCATCTTCTTGGATGCTATAATACTACTCCGTAATATAGTATGACAAGGACAACGTCACAACAAGTTGGAAAAAAAGATGACATTTCATTCCTGATTCGATCCAATAGTTAATTGGAGGATGTTATAACAGTATCACACAGAACGACGCCTCAAGAACCCAAGCCCCGAGGAACAATTGCTCTAGAGATCACGTATCTGAGAGGACAGAGACGTGCATGCATCTACCGGCAATATAGGAGACATTGTTACCAAAATAGTAGAAATAATTATTGGGGATTCATAGAATATAAATACGGAGTATGTAATCAGTCAAAATTAATCTAATTCAAATTCAATTAGCAATAAGAGTTTTTTTAAAAATAATACCAATTCCCACATTGTTTTATATTTTTGTGTGTATTATTTTATAATAATCGATCCAATGCTAAATATGATTTGATGCATTTATTTCAAAGCACGAGTTGTATCATGTACCTACGCGATCTAACTAAGGGAGTGTTTGCGATTACTTCAACTTTAAAAAAGTGATTTTTTAAAGTGATTTTGGGAAAAGTGATTAATAGTAAAAGTTGGTAGTGTTTGAGAAAAAAGTGATTCTGAAAAAGTAAAAGTTGGTAGTGTTTGGTAAACAGGGCCGTTTTTTAGGGGGTTCAATAGGTTATCCAGAACAGGGCCCCCAAATGTATGGGGCCCCAAATTTTTAAAAATTTATTAATATTATATAATAATATTATATTACTATAGTTACCAAGTAAGGAAAAAATATAGACCCATCATTTTTTCGTTGATCCTTTTACTCTTTTAGTACATTTTTTTAGCAATATTCAATTAATTTGAGTACAAGTATTTAGGTTGAGTTTTTTTAAAAAATATGTAATATTAATGTGGGGCCCGTTTTTACATATTGAACCGGGACCTCCAAATTCATTAGACGGCCCTGTTGGTAAAATAAGTACTTTTCGTGTAATAGAAAAAGTGAGAAGCAGTTTAATTTAAAGCACCCTTCTATCTGCTTCCAGCTTTTAGCTTTTAAGTGATTAATTTAAGCAGAAGCTATCATTTGAAAACACTTTTTTCAACTTTTTTTAAGTCAAAAGCTGAAAAGTGCTTTTTTTTAATCAACCTCAAACACTCCTTAAATCTTGTCGACTCAGTTTTTAGCATAAAATTACATGCTTACTCATTGCATTAGTTATAACAATATTTGTATTGTACACTTTAATTTTATTGAGGTTGACAACCAGACGAACTAATAGCGTGGAATTAGCGTGGAACTAAACATTAAGGGTATGTTTGGCACAACTAGCTGAAAAGATAATTTTTTGAGCTTTTTAATAATAGAAATTACTTCAAATAATACTAAAACTATGACAAAAACTCAAAATAGGACTTGCTATGTTTTTTATTCCAAAATAGGACCATAGTGGTCCTATTGGAAACATACTCATTTCTTCCTTCCATTCTTACCCCTCCTTTAAATATTAGTAAAAGATAGCTAAAAGTCATAATTAAATGTTTAAATCATAATAAATTCGAAAAAAATTCAATAATTCGTATAAAAATAAAAAAAAATTAATAAAATTTTTATAAAATAAAAAATTAGATTTTTTTTTTTTTTATTTTTGTTGTTTTTGAAAATTAATAAAAAATAGTAAAACTCCATAAAAAAATTAAAAAAAAAATATGGATACCTTTCCCACCGCCTGTACTACCTCCCTGAACCACCACCTCCGATCGGTGTAAAATATGCCACTTTTTTTTTAAAATTCCACAAAAATGGCATATTTCTCTATGAGAATGCCAACTTTCATTCTGTCAACTTGAATCCTTTTGACTTTTATCAAAAATATGGCATTCATAATTTTTTGGCATTTTTTTTACTCCGGTGACAGGAGGTGGTGGTACTGCCTCCCTGCACCACCACCTCTGACCGTTAAAAAAAATGCCATATTTCCTACAAACTTCCATTTTTTTTCGGAAAATGCCAAAAATATGGCATATTTTTCTTTGACAATGCCAACATTTTTTTTCTTCCATCTTAAATCATTCTGAATTATGCCAAAAATATGGAATTCATAATAAATTTGGCATTTTTTCCCAAATGACTAGAGGTGGTGGTGCTGGGGCGGCAGAGGAGGCGGTGACAAAAAAAAATTGATTTTTTTTTTTTTAATTTTTTTTTAAATTTATTATTATTCAAAATATTTTTATTAATTTTTTGGTATATTTTATGAATTATTATTATTTTTTATTATTTTATTATGAATTGAAACATTCCAATAGGTATAAGGGTATATTTGTCCAAGACACACATAATTAGTCCTATGGAAACATAGTTTATTTTTTGGTCCTATTTGTGCAAAGTGAATGACTTTTATTCCTATTTTGATAATTAACTCTTTTAATAATTGTTAGTTTTTCATGACTGAAAAGATCTTAAAAATAAAAGGTGATAGCTGGTTGGTAAAAAACTGACTGTTTGATTTAGTTCGGTTTGGTATACAAACTGTTATGGCTAATTAGTACTAAAAGTCACGAGCTTTTTTCAGATGCTACTCCCTGTAGCAACTCAAAAAAGATCTTTTAATTTTTGAAAAATTCTTAAAAATTGTCATACCAAACATATAACTGTAAACTTTTAGAGACTTTTTGAACAGTGCAAAAGCTAGAAGGCAGAGACTTATGCCTACCAAACATAGCCTTAATATATCCAGCTTTTTAACCAAAAAGCTTTTTCCATTCATCATTAAGAATGTCCATATTACAATAAGGAGCAATGGAGCATAATGAAAAACTTGGAAGAAATCTAATTAGTACATATCATAGCAAGATCATGTGTACAGTGCACTACCATTAATTACTTGTCGCCTAATAAAAACAAAATTAAAATTCTTATTTGTTTGTCCATAAAATTGTGGTTTATATCTAATTGTGTTTATACCCCAATATGCTTGTACATGTAAGAATTTCATATTGAGCATAGAGTTTTGCTAGGTGTACACATTTTGTGTACAGTACACCAATCATTTTTCTTTCATATTTGTTGTCCATAAAAATGTTGTTTATACTCCGTATGAAACAACACGCCCCATGTTAAGACTAAGAATAGCCTACCTAACACTCACACTTTTATCTGCTTTTAATGGAGTCACAACCGCTTGCACCATTCCGTTCTAGCTATGATAAAATGACCATAAGAGTCGCGAGCACACCAACTAATACAACTGGTTTACCTGATTCAGGGCAGAGCCAGGAGGTGAGAGTAAGGGGGCCAAAATGCTACTACATAATATACTCCTCTTAAGTTTATTATTATCTCAAATTTTCTTATAATTCTTTTATAAGAATTAACGGGCTTAACGGGCTTAATGGGAATGGTAACTTATCCGTCCAGCTATATAGGTTTGTTTACTTGGGACCAGGGGCGGATTTACTTTAGTTACAACTAGTAAACTCACCCGTGCGATGCACGGTCAGAGAATTTTCCTTCAAATTTATTTGTGCTCACTAATTCAAATTAGACTATCAATTGATGAGAGCATCTATCTCCATGGAATATTGATATAACTTAAAGATATAAACAAAACACACTTATAATTTATATTATGTGTAGTAGTTAAAAAGAGAGCACTAAGCATTACTTAAAAGATAAAAAACATCCAACTAATACATATAAACCATAACATTGTACATATATACATTTCATGTAACCCTAAATGTTGTTGAACACTTTTAGAATACAACATTCTGAGTCTTGTCAGTGGTTCCTTCTTCTTCATCAATACCCGTGTGATGCACGATTGATGAAATTTCGTGGGTATAATTAACATTAGCCAACATTTTAATTAAGAAATAAACAAACTTGTAAATTTAATTGAATTGTTTAGAATTGTACTCCATACAATAATAAAACTTGACGTAAATGAAACAAATAAAATACAATTTACTAATGATTACAGAGTAGTACATTATTTTTATAGCCCACAAAATAGTAAGTAACACGCAATATAAACATCATTTGAAAACAAATTACATTTCTTGGCAAATTTTATGAAACACTTCTCTGTACCTTCTGTGTAGCATTAACCCTTGTTAAAAGGGAAATTACACCAAATAGGACGAAAAAAGTTTTATGCATTCCAAAATTGGACCTTAAGCATTACAATATTTTTCAAGCTTGACATTAATTACACCTATTTTGGCAATAAAAAACATGACAATCTTATTTTGGAATTCTCAAACTTATTTACTCATATTCGAAAATTTTCCCTTATTAAAATCCTTCATTCAAGTAAATTTTTGACAAAGTTTTTTTACATTTTCAAATCAAAGATCTATATATGTTAAGTGAAGGTATAAATTTTTACAATTACTAAATAATATGGTGACATTACATCTATACGAATTGCATTATTTAGATGAATTGCTGATGTAACCTGGCAAATCAGGGAGTGTGCAGATATGTGAAAATGTGTTATGTCTTTATCTATACGAATTGCATTATTTAGACGAATTGTTGATGTAACCTGGCAAATCAGGGGGGTGCAAATATGTGAAAATTTGTTATGTCTTTATCTATACGAATTGCATTATTTAGACGAATTGCTGATGTAACCTGGCGAATCAGGGGGGGTGCTGATATTTGAAAATGTGTTATGTCTTTATCTTTACGAATTGCATTATTTAGACGAATTGCTGATGTAACCTGGCAAATCAGGGGGGTGTGCAGATATGTGAAAATATGTTATGTCTTTATCTATACGAATTGCATTATTTAGACGAATTGCTGATGTAACCTGGCAAATCAGGGGGGGTGTGCAGATATTTGAAAATGTGTTATGTCTTTATCTATACGAATTGCATTATTTAGACGAATTGCTGATGTAACATGGCAAATCAGGGGGGTGTGCAGATATGTGAAAATGTGTTATGTCTTTATCTATACGAATTGCATTATTTAGTCGAATAGCTGATGTAACCTGGCAAATCAAGGGGGTGTGCAGATATGTGAACATGTGTTATGTCTTTATTTATACGAATTGCATTATTTAGACGAATTGCTTATGTAACATGGCAAATCAGGGGTGTGTGTAAATATGTGAAAATGTGTTATGTCTTTATCTATACGAATTGAGTATTTTTCTTTCAAATTTATGCGTGCTTAGTGATTTAAATCACACTATCAATTAATGACATCATCTATCTTCATGTAATACTAATATATATCAAAGCATTAAACGAAACACACTTATAATATTACGGTCAAAATGAGAATACTAAGCATTACTTAAAAGATAAAAAACATCCAACTAATACGTTGAAACCACAACATTGTAAATATGCGTTTAATGTAAACCTAAACATTGTTGAACATTTCTTTGAATACTATTCAAGAACTCAGGTTGTTTTATGTATTTATGTATATAACTTTTTGAAATAATTACATAAATATGATTACTCAAATAAAGGTTGTTTATGAAAATGTGACATGTTAAGTATAGTTACTATGGTCAAAATACTTTTTTACATCTTTCAATTATTACACACTCAATGTAAAATGATAAGTGTATTCCTAAAAGCAACCTAAGCAACCGTCGAAAAACCTACGAACCTCCCTAAGTCCCCTTCCACTGATGCACGGATGACGAAATTTGACCAAAAATAGTAGACTAATGTATGAAAAAATGAATTTAAAATCTAATAATTAAGGTTTGATATAACATTATTATGTAAACTCAAGTCAATCACCGGCAGAATGTGCACCACTTGCAATCAAGTTACACAATTAACAGAATTTGAAAGAAATAACATCCAAATTTAAATGTTGTCAAGCACTTCTTTATACGCAACGTTGTCGGTTTCTTTATTTGTTTCTACCTCATCGTTCACAATGAGAATTAAACTATCAACTCTTGACGATTGGTTACTCTTGAGTCTTGACACAGTTACATGCGTAAATAAGTTGTCCCTGAGGAGACACGGTTTTTCAACAAACCAACACGTGACATGGGTTTACATTCTATATCTTTAAAAAGTTTACATTGTAATTTGAAACATAAAAAGTTCGGTAATTTTCATAAATAAATATAGTTAATTATTTAACCATAATATTTTGTTAACGGTGGATACAATATATTCAGAGTCCGTTAGGTGACCCATGTTTTTGACTTATCAGCATTACCATTCATTTTTTCTCTAAACACACAACTTTTGATTTTACACGCTAAATTGTGTAATAAATAAATAAGTAAGGTTGAAGTTATTTTTTTTACAGAACTTGCTGAAGTTATCATATAGGACAATTTTATCTATTTTTCATATAATTTTTTTATTTATTTTATTAATTCAACGTATTTTAAATACGTCGTACAATTTTTGCATAATTCAGCATATTCTGCCCGTAGAGCCGCTTCAGCCCCATCAATTTCAGCATATTCGACTGATTCAGTCAATTTCAGTATTATCATATGGCTCTTAATATTAAGACCTTTATTATGAATATAACTCTTTAATTCTGAAAAGAGAATATAGAACTCTATCAAATAATTAAACAACTTAAATACTTTAAATAAACTAAACGAAACAGTATACTCCTTAGTTGTTGAAATATCTCCCAAATGTACTCATCCATAATCAATCCATTAAATCAATATTTAAATTGGACTTAAAAACTAAAATTAATGTACATTTTAAGGACTTTGAATACCCAAAAATTCTTAAACTCGTAGGTCCAGCCCATTGCAAAACATGTGGTTCAAATATACCGAACCGATATACATTAATATACCGACAACACTTGAGCCGAAAAACCACTGCCACCAGAGCAACCTCATCCGCTCCGCCTTAAGCCGCCGGGATCGAAAACTATCGAACACCAAATAAACTCCCATCATTTCGTTGAATGTTATCGCCAAATCAAGTCACGGATTAGCCATTTGTTGAAGAAGACGGAATATAAAGCTGTCCGAATCTCACCAGCGGACGACACCACTCTATGGCGATGTGCCGATGTCTTCAATTTCCGGCACATATATGACAACGGTAAAACGCATATCATCTCCCAAAAGTTTAATTCACCGTAGTATATTATTACTTTTGGAAAATATAAAATCAGATCTTAAAACTCGTTGAAGAATATACTACGTATAACAATAGATCTGTTAGATCTGTTATAATCTATTCATCGTTTTGTTTTTAACTATTTTGGTAGGGTGTATATATGAATCTATGCAACAAATATTTCTTATTATTTTTAACAAAAATTTATGCGATGTATTAAACAAATACGTACTCAAAGGAAGTCGAGTACTAATGGATTCTAGAATGATCTCTCCGTGCTGAGCTAAGATTTCTTTCAAAGATTAATTGTGTTTCTTTTTTCAAAACCAAGACATCGATATATGCAAATATATATTGAGGCTTTTAAAACGTGAATAGGTCTTAATAACTAAAAGACATAGAACATACACATCTTTGTCCTGCTCACAGTAATCTCTCAAAATAATTAAAATTACTTTTTCAAAAGCACCATCTGTTTTGTCAAAAAAAGTACCATCTGTATATATTTATGATTTATGAATCGGAAATCAAAATAATATAAAAATGTTACAAAATTATAATTCACGAAACACAATTGTAGATTTATTTTGAAACATTTATTAATTAGTTTTCAACTGATTTTCTTGTCATGTACGTAGTATTCCGTATGTGTTTATTGAAAGGTTAATATTACAATGAAAAATATAGTTAAAAAATACAACATATTTTATTTTAGAATTAACTTAACGTAACAACCGTTGTATAAGCACATAGCAAACACAAAACTACCCTGACTGAGTTTTCTTAACGTATTTTAAAAACCGTAAATTGAAATAGTTTAAAATAAAAATTGGAACCAATCGTGATTAGTGATTCGAATCCTTCTGTTGCAAATAACTATTTTATTTACATAAGAAATACTCCCTCCATACCAAAAACAATTTCCCACTTTCCTTAAATAGATGTCCCAAAATTAACTTCACACTTCAATACTTTCCCTATTTGGCAAATTATCTACATAAAAAAAGTGCTAAATAGTGTCAAACAGTGCAAAACAGTGCCTCCACAGTAAAGTCAAATTTATTTATTTTAATCTTTGTGAATGTCAAACTGTGTAGTTGTTTTTGGGACGAAGGGAGTATAAATTTGAAATTTAATCATCTAGTGTATAAAAAAGTAAACCCCAAATAATATGTCATTCATGGTGTACGTTTCAGAAATTTTACATTCAAACAATTTTATGTTAGACTTGAACAATGACTTGAACAATGACAATTTTATACGTAGTAAGAAAAAAATTAAACTGTTCTAGAATTTTCTTGGATGCAGGCATGGTCTTGATAAAATAATGTGTGGCATCACTAAGGGCGTCTGGGGAGAAACAATACAGCTAATCAGGCAGGAATCATCCATGACTCCTATCAGATGAAGCAAGTAAACACAATGCACCGTTCGACATGTCACCCATATCTTCTCATACTTCATTTTTAACAATTTTTTTCAAAGAGGTGAATTTCTCTTTAACTAATTAAAGTATATCACTGGTTAATTAGAAAAGGTGGCTGAGGTGGTGCACGTGGTTACATGTTGTATATTTTCGGCCCTTCAAGAAGTATGGTAAATTGCATACCTATGCATCTTCAATAAGAAACATTTAACTCTCATCTGAAAAATCTAAAAAATTGTTCTAAATACATCACCCGCATCCCATAACCAATTGTATTTTCTTTAAATCGTAAACCTGCTTGAAACATGTTAGAATATTGCTAGACATATAAATTTCAAAATTTCCAATCTGATGCAGTTTTGGTAAAGGAAATCCACTCACCACTCGCAACACTGGGCCAGAGTGTTGGTATTTTTCTATAAAATAACACCCCCAGTCCGAAGATATGATAAAATGCATACTGAGATTGAATTTTGAGATCCGAACAACCAAAAAAGACAATAACACTTCTAGCTAATTTTGTGATTCACTGTATAACCAATTTAATGTATACACTAATATTTATAAATTGATCAATACTCTGTATGTCTAAGTCGATGTAGTTAGTTATACAGTGATATCATTTTTCTGAATCATTCATTCATTGCGGAACGTGCTGTTATTCCCTTTGCATCGTGCACCTCAATCCATTTCACAGCAATGGGTGCCCAAATAATCTTTGTAAATGCAGGCTGGTGAATGAAAAATTGTACTTTATTGCATTTGAACATCATCAACATGTATCTTTCAATGGACCCATTCGTGAACCTCCTTTGTGAACTGCAAAATTTGTAATGTAATAATTAGATATAGGATATGATAGAAACAGGAATGAAGGGAGCACCATTGATCCGAGTTTCTCGGGTATGTTTCTTTATCTGCACTTTTAATTCGCACGTTATTGATACCTGGACAAACGATGCCTTTAGTGCCTTCTAAAATAGACTACAGATCAGATTATTATATAAATAAGAACGCACTATATACATCACATGTGACTGAGAGGTAGGTGATTATTAGGAACGTTGTAGTCTTAAAATGTAAGCCTCGTTCATTTGTTATACGGAGTAATATATAAATGAAAACCACATGAATTATAAACATAAATTAGGAAATACCGTAATTACCATTTTGTAGCTATACACAACTTTAAAAAGTGGTAGATTAATAGTTTGGTGCATCCCAGAAGCATTTGTTGTATGAGTTTTGTGTTGTGAGCACGTGGAATGGAAAGGGTAGAGCATTGTTTTTATAGAAAAAATGTGTATGGGCAACCATTCAGCTTTTCCCACAAACGTAAGATATTCCAAATCTAGATCACTGTTCCCACCTCTTCCACCACCAATTAAAATTGAGCAGTATTGTTTCATTTGTACGCATGGTTTTGGAAACAGCCTGGCCGGATATGACTCTCTGTCTTTAAAGTGTACTGTTGAGCAATTTTCCTTTCTATGAATAGTGCTCACCTCTTTTTTAAACCAATTGGAACATACCAACCCTTTAATATGAAATGTTCCCACCTCTTTGTTGACCAATAGGAACACAATGTACATGATTTGACTCCACTAACTCCTCAATTGCGGAATAGCAAATATTTATTTTATGATTGAGCTGCGATCTTTACATAACATTTTTACAATTACTTTTGATGAAAAATTACAATAAAATTTGATGTTGACATTTTTGGGAGGGAACACTATTCCCAAAAAAAGTGTTCCTTTAGATATTAATAGATGGGGGCACTTGCCCCCAATAAATTGCTAATTATACGTTGAAAAATTTTAAAATTATTGTTATTTGGACAATATGCCCCCAACAAAAAATTAACGTGCCCCCATTAAATTTCCAACTGGACGTATATATTGCTTGTAATATTATTATCAAATTCAAATATTCAACAACTAATTGATAGGTGGAGGCCAAGAAAAATGAGATTCTACTCTAATTTATGTGATCCCACCTCTACGTTTATGCTATCGTATTTTTTTTTGAAAACCTACGTTTATACGTAGTATTTCTTAATCTTAGTATAACAAGGTTCAATCTAAGTTTCTAAAAAAATGTTTAATTTAATTCATTAGTTTTTATATTAGTTTGTGATTTGTTGGTTTTGAATGAAAAGTATTACTTTACTAGTACTTGATTGTTTGTTTTAGATGTAACTTAGTACGTAGTAATAATTAATTTGTGTTATAAATACTATATTGAAACATTGGCATAGAAATACATGTTTGAGAGGAATAGTTTACACGCAATTATTCCAATTGGGACAATTTTTAAGTCTTAAGGATTTTAAATGATATGGAATCATTCCAAAAAAGAAGTTAAGAGATTTATAGTTTTTCTCAAATTCATACGGAGTAGTATTTTCTGTAATAATATTTGATTATTATGCGGAGTATTTCGTAAAATATTACATTTTCTCTTTTTTTACATGTATTGTAAAATGATACCGTCTCTAACACATTTGTGCCCCCAATAACAAAATTTTCTAGATCTGCCCCTGCTTGGGACTTAATATAAATCCTGACTTATTCGCTCAGACATTTCTGACTTAATCGGCTCAGCTCCGTATTAGTTGTCCTTAGCTTTCAGACATCTTAATTTACGAGCATCTCGTTTTTACCCTGAGTTCTCCGTCGCTGCTTCTACGCTGATAGCTGCCTTCATCAACACATGCCTGCTTTTTCACTTGTCTTCAGCAGCGAAATCACTAGAGCCTTCTTCTTCGCTTCTGCCTTGAATCCATTCCATAGCGACCGAAGCTCTATTCCCTGCCTTCTTCATCTAGGTATTCTCTAAATTATTTATACTCCGTATTTGTTATGATTTTATACATTAAAGAGTTTGTTTATATACGATTGATGCGATTAGCTTCAATTTTGTTGAAAATATACTCGAGATACGCCGAATTTTAGTTTGCGTATAATAAAGGAGTACTTCTTTACATCCAATTGAGATCGTAAAGGAATCGTAAAGGGGGGCAATTTTCTTCATAAATTTAGGATAAATATGGAGTACTTCATAAAAAACAAAAATACTTCAACCCACTTTATAGTTTCAAATTAAAGGAGTATAAATTCGGATACAAACAAAACAGTTTTTAAATAATTGTGTGGATGATTTGACCCAGAAAGTATAAAATTAGGAGAAATGTACTTGTATATAGGAAGAAGAAGATGCACGTACAAGGATAAATTGGTAATTTAATATGATTCAGACTATACATTCAGCACACATAGTAAACAGCCTGTTATGCTAGTGTCACTTAACCCAGACAGACGTCTTAATACAGACAGGCATCTTAATCCAGACAGAACTTAATGACAAAAAAAGTAAACAGCCCCTAAGACTAATATCTCCAATACTACTCCATAATATATTATCGATAATACTCCGTATATTATAACATACGGAGTACGGAGTATTATTTACAATGGAATAACTACTCCGCCAAAGTATAGTGTTATAGATTTAATGTTTTCCAAAAATAACTACCCCTAGAAAATATAGTTATATAGTCTTTTTATAGATATGATATTTTAATGAAGTATTGAAAAATTCATAAGTGTAGTACAAACTATGAACATATTTTAAACTACTATACTACTAGAGAAACACAAAATTACGTGGGAGGGGGGATTACAAACCAATAATTAAAAAAATAAAAAAAAATGGGAGGGGCCAAGGCCCCCCTAGACTTGCACACAACTCCGTCCCTGACCGGGATGTTTTAATTAAATTGGATTCAATTTTTCTGGTTTGTCTAATAAAAGTCCATCTTATGTGTGTATTTGAGAGATGATTTTGCCATTTGGTCCCTCGACTAATATGTCAATGACACTTTCGGTATTCGACTTCTAATTTTTCCATTTTTAGTCTTCGACTATTGTGCTAGAGACACTTTTAGTCCCCGACTTCAAGGTTTCACACATTTAGTCCCATGAATATTATCAAATTGACACTTTTAGTCATCTCATTATGATTTTGACACAATAATTAAGTGGATGACTAAAAATGTCAATATTAATCTATTATAATAGTTGAAGGACCAAAAGTGTCACTTTTATGAAAGTTGAAGGACTAAATGTGGAAATTTTCAAAGACGGGTACCAAAAGTGTCTCTAGCTCAATAGTCGAGGACTAGAAATGCGTTCAATTAAAAACATCCTTAACCATTCCCATCCTTGAAGACAACAACATCAAGTATACATTTAACTACCCTACACGAAGTGCCTTCCATGTATCATAAGTTCATAACCAAACACAGTGGAGATTGTGACTTTCCTTTTTGACAGGCCCCTTCCCAAGCATGCAATAATTCTGCTCCTCGAGCTATCGTGTATATCTCCATTTAGAAATAATGCGATTACAATTATGATAATGAATATTGTTGGTCCAAAATAGGACGCTCGTAGGCTTTTAGGAAAGCTACGTAAGGACACTCAAGCAGAAATCAGGAAAGCAATACGAATAAGGAAAGTAGCTAGAGAGTTTGATAGACAGAAATAACTTTTAGAATTCGCTTTTCTCTAATCTGAATTACAATGTGCCTTTTATAGGCGTATACAAATCGTAACTGCTATCGATAATAATGACTAATTAATTACAACATTAATACGGAATTAAATACATAATTAAATAACGCATTAATTGCTTGACCGTTATTTTTCCTAGCTGGCAGGTCGGTCGGACTGACAGGCTCCCCGCTGGACTGGTAGATAGGCTCCAGGTTGTGGACTTGGATCCACGGGTCCAAGTTCGGGGCTTGGGCCGATTAGGCTCTGGGCCTAGTCCTATTACTCCATCACGAGTCCCCCACTCCCTTAGTCGAGTAGTAAACTCGGCTAAGAGGGAGTAGTCCAAGTCAGTTGCTCTTCTTCGAGACTGGAAGATCCCCGCCCTTGTCCATGTCGGGGAGATGCTTCATTAAAAACCTTCATTAGGAAAAAACCCAATGGGAAAAAATCCCAATGAAGGGAAAAAGAGTACACCTGACGCCCCCAAGATGAAGAAGAGGTGAAATCCTTAGCCTTTATTGCAATGCTCGCCATCTGTGAAGAGGACGACTAGAACCGTTCTTCTCGTCGGGCTTGAACTCATCAGGCTACTCCTCATTCAATCGTACCTACACATAAAAGCAACAGGTGTATAATAGAGCATTTGGTCTGGTGTTGAACCACGACTCAGTGAGTGAGTGAGTCGGACTCACTACTTGAAAAGAGTGACATCAATTTCCCAAGTTAGGCCTCAACCCAGTCTCCGAAAGGAAGATTGAATTCGCAAGTAAGTGACTCGGAGTCACCATTCGAACGGATAATCCAACCCCACAGAACTAAAGTATATCGACCTTTTCGGGAAATGTGAATGTCAATTAAGTGAGTGAGTGAGTCGGACTCACTACTTGAAAAGAATGACATCAATTTTCCAAGTTAGGCCTCAACCCAATCTCCGAAAGGAAGATTGAATCCGCGAGTAAGTGACTCGGAGTCACCATTCGAACGGATAATCCAACCCCACAGAACTAAAGTATATCGACCTTTTCGGGAAATGTGAATGTCAATTAAGTGAAAAAATTGCTCGGAAGAGCGTGGCTCTAGGCCCCTAACAAGAGTTTAACTCGCCGCCCGAGGTTAGTAGTTCGAACCCGCAAGTAAAAACTTTTGAACGGGTGACTCGTCCCCCGAGGTCGGAGTGTGATGCACTAGGAAGAGGTAAGAGCACGCAAGAACTCGTATGAAGTCAAGAGTGTGAGGTATTAGCATTTACATTGGAGCTTATTAATCGTCACACCCATATGACGTGACCCGGTGGCGCGAGTGTGTGTGCTCGGCCAATGTACGAGTGTGTGTGCTCGCCCGGCGTACTTGAGTGATTAGATTTCATAAGTCCGTTGGTCAATGTTAAAATTACATACGCTTGACAAGAGTGAAAGCAATTATATCACTCAAAATACTCTTGGAATGATTCAATTTGTGATTTTTTTATTGAATCATTTTATAATTTTTTGATCGATGATGATGTAAAATTGAGCAGTATACTTAGCTTTTCTGTTGTTTGGAAGAATGGAAGCTTGGTCCATACGAAAAACCAGTTCAAATGGGTTTGGCCCTTAAGTACTCCAGGCCCGAAAATCAACCTAGCAAAGTTTGTGGTGTTGAACAGCTTGCCTAACACCTTGTGCTAAGCTTCTGGCAGACCGCAGACGGAGACTTCCAGAAGGGAGGTCCTTTGGCCGTCACAGAGGCAGAGAACAGCCGCCGTCGCAGTAGAAAGGAAGCCGGCTACCGCCACTGCCATCGGATGGGTCGTCTGCCATGGGAAGCTCCGCCCGGCCTGTGCCATTGACTGGAGTGCCCGATCGGAGGGCGGCCGTTAGTGCGGCCTAGAGGACTCGCGTCGCCCGGAGCACCATCAGATTTACATCAGCGGCCCAAGAGTTTTGTCGCCAAGCTACACCACCTGATCTGGGGATTCAGCTGCCGACCTCAGGGCACCGTCCGCCTAAGGGAACTCCCGGCTTGGATTCGCCGGCCTGAGAGGGTGCCAGACTTAGGTTAATTCGTCTGGTCAGTACAACTCTAGGCGAGCGGACGAACAGGGCTGAGATGGAGATGTAGGTGGCCTACGAACGATGCCTAGAAGCTTCTGATCTTGAGCGTCGGTGTCGGGCTTGAGGTTCTCTCCTTGCCAGCGGCCATTAATGATGGATATCCAAGCTCAGTTTCCCAAGGCGAACAAATCAGAAGATATCGCCGGAAACTTTACTTGTGTAGCCAATTGCCGAACTAAGGTCCCTATGCCTCCGTATCAGATTGTTGCTGGCTTTTTCCATATCTGAAAAAGTTCATATCTAGATTCATATTCTGGGTTACAGATATGAAATTCTGAAAAACTCATGGAAACCTTCAAACATTCCCATTTTTCTGAATTTTTTTTGGTAATTCCTACTAGAGTGATGTGAGAGATAACAGAAGCTCTCAATGAAAGCACCAATGTTGGTCCAAAATAGGACGCTCGTAGGCTTTTAGGAAAGCTACGTAAGGACACTCAAGCAGAAATCAGGAAAGCAATACGAATAAGGAAAGTAGCTAGAGAGTTTGATAGCCAGAAATAACTTTTAGAATTCGCTTTTCTCTAATCTGAATTACAATGTGCCTTTTATAGGCGTATACAAATCGTAACTGCTATCGATAATAATGACTAATTAATTACAACATTAATACGGAATTAAATACATAATTAAATAACGCATTAATTGCTTGACCGTTATTTTTCCTAGCTGGCAGGTCGGTCGGACTGACAGGCTCCCCGCTGGACTGGTAGATAGGCTCCAGGTTGTGGACTTGGATCCACGGGTCCAAGTTCGGGGCTTGGGCCGATTAGGCTCTGGGCCTAGTCCTATTACTCCATCAAATATGACAATAACGTATACTCCGTACATACTACGTACTACGTAGTATTTCATAGTTATATTTGATTAGAAATGAAAATGAGAAAATCCTTATTATGATCATTGCTTCAAACTTTAGAATGTTTGCCTAAGCTTAACTGAATTCGTTTTTAGTGAACTAAACAGACAGTCACACACTCACACACACCTACTAAGATACTGATTTGGGTTAAGAAATTAAAATTCTTGAGGATAATTTTTTCTAGTTGCCTAGTTGGAGTAAATTACTTCAATTATATTTGAGAAAAGAGTCAAATAGGTCCCTGTACTTTAACAAAAAAGTCAATTGGGTCCTTAAACAATGTTCCGCCTCAATTAAATCCCCTAAGTTTGAAAAATTAACCAAATAGGTCATTTAAACGGTTAGCATCCGGTTAGCCGGTTCCTTGTTGACTTGGATGTATACATGTCATTATTTTAATGAAAATTATTATTTTTACCTATTTGTTAATATGATATATTTCTTATATATTTCCTTCTCAGCCAACCTAACGTAGATTAGCCAGCCGCATCCCCAACCCTAATTACTCGATCGTCCATTTCATCTTCTTCTACTGCGAATCAAAATGTCATCTGCATCTTCATCACCTGCCAGAAAAGGACGAACCATTACTCTTGATTATGAGCCGGCGGTGTACTGTTATTGTGCTTTGAAGGCCCCCTTGTGCGTAGCTCGGGAGAGTGGGAGAACATTCTACGGCTGCCAAAAATGGAAGGTAATTCTTTCTGAAATTGCTAAAATTTTGTGTAAAGTTTTCAGTATATAGTTGAACATTAGGATACTCTTATCATTTCAATGAACCTATATAATTAGTGACATTGCATTCCAGGTTGGATGTGGATATTTTGTGTGGAAAGATTCTCTGGAAAGTAGATATGCAGTTCATGGTGAAGAAGTGAATCAAGATATGTTTGAAGGAAAGAGCATGATCTCCAAGCTAGCTGACCAGTTAAGCGGAGTACAAGGAAAAATTGAATGTCTTCAGGAGGTTGTTGAAACTGAAGCGAAGGATGCTAAAAAGTTTAGAAAAGTGGTTGGAGTTGCTGTTATTGCAGTTCTGGGTTTCCTTACCATGGTTTACTGTAATCAGCTTCAAATGTAATACTTTGAGTAGACTATAATTGTAGTACTTAGGAAGCTTGGTCTGCATTTTGTACTGCTGTGTAAGACTCGGTTGGAATGCATTAGTGTAATAAACAATGAGTGATGGCCTTGAACTTGTGTTGTACTATCCTTGACTCCTTTAATAAAGTGTGTGTAAGAATTGATTGCTTGGCCTACTTTTTCAGTCATCACATGTGTGTTCTTTTTGTAAAGTAGTTGTGCTATTAAAGAATGAATATGTGTAGTGGTTGTGCTATTAAAGAAAAAGAATATGTGTAGTATGCAGAAACATGGTAACAGATCAAGTGAAATGAACCAAGTTAATAATATAAAAATGAATAAGACTGTTGACATGTTCAGTATCAAGGCTGGACTCAGCACCAACAAAAAACCAGTAGTATAAGGCTTAAGTCAGTGTGTAGTATAAGGCTGAAGTTAGTACCAACATTATTGACATAGTTCAAACTAAAAACCATAAATTGACATGTTCATTGGAGGTTTTTCAGTAACAATAATTCCACCAAATGTACAGCAAAATGCATAACAGTAGTAGGGCCGCACAAGGCCAATCAGTGTTTACTTTGAGGGCCACAAAAGTGCCATACTAGCCACAAGTTCTAGAGACAAAAAACAAAAACAGTAGGTGTACCACCTACATTTTACAGCACTTGCCTTTATGTACTACAAAACAAAACAAAAACAAACTTCTAAATCTTGAACTTCATCTCTTCCCCTTCATCTAGATCCTCCTCCAATGACCATTTCACTTCATAGCAACTCAAAATTCACAACAAAAGCAAAAACAAAACACTTGTAAATCTGGAACTTCATCTCTTTCCCCCTTCATCTGGATCCTTCACCAATGACCACTTCACTTGCTTGTCCAGGCTGCCATGAGGTAAATAAAATTAGATTTCAAACATATATATTTATATGACTCACATACAACACACTTCTCAAATCTAGACTTCTTACTCCTTCCTCTCCTTCCTCTAGGTTGACTTGTGCCACGACCTTCAGGTGCAGAGGATCTTCCTCTAAGAGCTGTTTGGCCTCTTCCCCTCCCCCCTCTGGCTCCTTGTTCAGTCTGTGGTATTCCACCTTCAGGGACTGCATTACCAGCTTCAGATGCAGATGCAGATGATCTTCTTTTCCCTTTACCCCTTATATTTGTTCCTCCTGTTTCAGATGGAGATGCAGATGGTTCCTTATTCAGTCTGTTAGCACAAGAAGCTTTGTTGTGTCCTTCTCCGTTACAAATGGAGCACTTCATTATTCTACCTTTTCTGCTTAATCGGGTACCACTCCTTGGTGGTTCACTTTCTTCTCTTATCCTCCTCTTCTTGGGCCTGCCAGTCATCTTCTTGGGTAAGGGAGGCATTATCTCTTCAAACTCTGTGGCAGGCCATAATAACTCACCATTAATAGGTTGGAGGGTATATGAATAAGTCCTTTGATACAGCTCTTTGGAGTAACAATTGTCTACATAGTGCTCCGGATCCTCTCCTTTATCAAATATTGCACAAATGGCATGTGCACAAGGGATTCCAGAGAGATCCCATCGCCTGCAAGAACAGGTTCTACCATTTAGGCTGACTTTGAATTGTTGTCTTCCTTTTTTGATTTCATAACCATCATCCCCATTGAAGTCCACTTGTCAATCTTCATTTGCTGAAATATTTCTATTTAGCTTTTTCAATATGATAAGACCATAATTTCCTGAAATGGATGGATGCATAAGTGAACATATACACAGGTGGGTTCTGAAGCACTCAAGAAATAGACCATATATGTACAACATACATAATTCATAACATGTAGGTTCATAACTCAACATATACTGCATGTTTGCATATATGACTGAAGAAGTACAACATACCCACTTCATAAGTCATATACCCAATTCATATACTTATAGGTTCATATACCCACTTCATAAGTCATACACACTTCATATATGCTCAGTTCATATACTCATAAAGTACCACACTCTTTCTGATTCATATAGGTTCATACGTCAACATATACTTATAGAAAATACATATACTCAGTTCATATTTTCATATAATACACACATTTTATGATTCATATAGGTTCATAAGTCCACATATACTAATATAAAATACATAGTCAGTACATATACTCAAAACTAAAGAATTATCATAGTCAGATCAGTCCATAGCAAATACAGACACATATACCTGGCCACCTTTGAACATATTTTCTCTTCTTTGCAATTCTTTTCATTGTAGCTACCCTAATATCCTCCAGCATAGGAATCAGTGCCTTGCTTCTGCATTGTAATAAGGTGCTGTTGAAAGCCTCAGATAGGTTGTTATCTACGGTGTCACACTTCACTTGAGTTCTGAAATATGCCTTGCACCATAAGTTGAAAGCGTATTTGCGCAAATCCTTTCCAGCCTCAGGATTTATCTTGTCTAGTTCAGCTAATGCAGCCTGGAGTTGTGGTTCACATGTTGACTTAGCACACTTCCAAAACAGGTTCCTCAACACCAATCCTCTGTGTAATTTGCTCCAGTTGGCGTGTATGTGTCTAGCACAATTTCTGTGCTCAGAATCTGGAAGGATATTGGCAATGACATTTGACAGACCCTGTGATATTTTCATAAATGATACATGATGTTAAATAGCAATTTATGAATAATAATATAGGGAAAGGCAGAAACACAGTTACACACCTTTTGTTGATCACTAATTATAGTCCACATATGTGGATTAGTGATTTGCAAATCTGCCTTTAAGAGGCTTAAAAACCATGACCAGGATGAGTTGTTCTCTATCTCAACAACAGCCCAAGCGATTGGGTACATTTGGTTATTCCTGTCCCTACCAACAGCAGTAAGAAACTCACCCTTTAACTGTCCTTTTAAAAAACACCCATCCAATCCTATGATCTTCCTGCAACCTTCCATAAAACCATGTTTGACCGGTCCAAAACACATATATATTCTTTGAAAAATTGCAGGTGCTTCAGGTACAACTCTGACAGTGTGAATGATCACAGTGGAATCTGGAATAGACCTTAAACACTCCTCAGCATAATTTCTCAATTTCTTAAATTGGTGTTTAAAATCTATCTGGCTTTTCTTATGTATATCACGCACAGCCCTTGTGGCCATACTAGTAGAAATATGTATTTTCATTTCAGCTTTAACTAGTTTCTTCAAGTCTACTCCACCCATGGTAGGATTTTTAACTACCTTATCCTCAAATGTGTCAACTATCCATTTTTGGCTCACTATTCTCAGCTTAAACTTGGAGTTGCATTTATGTTTAGACTCTAGAACTTTCACTTGGAAACACTTAAGGTTATCTTCCCAACTAGCATAGCAAAGATATGGGCAGTTTAAAGCACATTCAACTCTAACTCTCATAGAATCATTCTTAACAAAATGTAAATCCTTCTTGTTAACCACTGCATATTTGATAATAGCATTCTTGAATTGTCTAGAATCTTCAAATAGCATAGCCAACTCAATAAGGGGAGGATCAGAGTCCGGATTGTAAGAAACATTGGTGATCTTTGGGCGGCTAGAACTACCATCATCTGCATCTTCCTCACCAATGTAGCTTGGAGGATTGGATGAATCATACTCTACACTGTCTGCCTCCTCATCACTGTTTTCCTTACCATTTGTACCCTCTCCTTCATTTGCTTTTGTCTGTGTACCACTATCATGTGAGTGAACATGGACTTCATTAAAGATTTCTTCCTCTGAGTCTGCCTCACCCTCTCCCTCACCCTCACCCTCACCCTCTGCCTCACTCTCTGCCTCACTTTCTGATTGTGGCTGACCTTGAAGTTCGGTTTCAGAAACTGATTCTACATGTACTTCACTGTCACAACCTCTATCACCCACTACATCAGTTGGAGAAGGGGCATCACCCTGTGTGTCCTTTGTATTCACCTCAGATTCTTCAACAACATCAGCTACTACTTCAGTTGGGGGAGGTAAAGGAAGAACCAATTCAACCTCATCCAAACCATGCTCCACATATATGTCACACTTCCCACAAGTTGAGGCTATATTTATCAAGTGAAGAGTTGATTCATCATTGTGCAATACCTGAAGCATGTCCATAGATTCAATAGGTCTTTTGAAGTACAACCCTGTAATATTACCATAGCTCCCACTTTTTAAATCCCTCATTAAGTGTGGATAGGATATCAAGTCGGGATCAATGTGAATGCATTCCACTGCACCACCTATGTATTTAGTTTCAGGAATGGTAACAAAGTTCCCTCCATGATGTATTATGAGTTCCACTTTATCAAACATTCTGTACACATTAAAAGACCATGCTTCAATTCAGAGGCTCAAATGAATTACAAGTTCATGGCAACTAAAATTAAGCACAAAGAACCAGAAACGTTGTGTATTAACATACATAACCATCTGGATGTTCATGTAGTGAATATTAAACGGCGGGTAAACCATGAAAGACCCCAAAACAGAAACCTAATAAAGTATAACCTAATACATTCAACACTTACATGGAGTTCCGATTCACGTTAAACTTCAGATTACGTAACAAACTTCAGAAGGATGGAGCGTGTCTCACACCATTTGCATATCTAGGGCTGAAATGAAGCTGCGTTGCCAAGAAGGTTTTGAACGATGACAAAGGTCTTTGTTTTTAATTTTTTTTACATGTTTCGAAGGACATATATCATTTTAACAAATAGGTAAAAATAACAATTTTCATTAAAATAATGACACGTATACATTCAAGTCAACAAGGAACCGGTTAACCGGATGCTAACCGTTTAAATGACCTGTTTGGTTAATTTTTCAAACTTAGGGGACTTAATTGAGGCGGCAAATTGTTTAAGGATCCAATTGACTTTTTTGTTAAAGTACAGGGACCTATTTGACTCTTTTCTCATTATATTTTTATAACTTTGATAGACTTTATGCGCTTACAAATGATTTTGTACAATTTTATACGATAGTATGTAGTAACGAACTTTTTTTGTACGACTGTATAATTCTACGATATTATTACATGTAATTCAAATTGGTTCATTTGTATAAAATATAAATTGTAGAACTTTTACGGAGTACAGTCTAAATTGTGATTCTAACAACCTTAGCGTTAAATCGTAGAACTTTACGATCGGAATTGTCATGGAGTGGCTAACAAACTTTGTGTTGACTCATGACAATTTTGAGATGTGCGTGATGTAAATAATTGACCGTCGAGCTTGCCCCTGGTCGAGTAGAATGTTCGGGCTCCTCATGGTGGGGCCGACCAAGTATCTTCCCGAAGATGATTTGTTCCCAAATTATCGCATTTTTGGGTCATATCCTCACTCGCTAGAAGACCGAGTGCCTGGTTGTTCCCTGCCCAACCAGCCGAGTACTTAAACCCATCACACATCCAAACATCTCACTCCCTAGGTCGAGTAGAAAGCTCGACCCAAAAGATACCATACCTTTGTCCACATGGACCAATCAGAATGTTGCAGTTGAATTATTTAAGTCTAAATTAAAAATGATATACCTATTTGGACCAATCAATTGAATAGTAGGTACGGTACCCCCATTTTTTAAATGTGTATCGGAGTTCTCACCTTATTTATTTAGTTATCTCTATCTCTACAATCATATAAGCAAGAATGAGAGTTAGGATATTATGGGTA
Organism: Cuscuta epithymum; assembly: GCA_945859915.1. Classification (NCBI taxonomy): domain Eukaryota; kingdom Viridiplantae; phylum Streptophyta; class Magnoliopsida; order Solanales; family Convolvulaceae; genus Cuscuta; species Cuscuta epithymum. The sequence continues at coordinate 3,714,068 of CAMAPF010000915.1, forward strand.
TAAAAAATTTGTTCGTGGTATTGTAAGCTTAGTTGACATGTACGACATCCCTAGAGACTGCAATCTAATAAGCAAGAATGAGAGTTAGTGTATTATAGGTATAAAAAAATTTGTTGATGGTATTGTAAGCTTAGTTGACATGTACGATGTTTATTAACTTTCTATCTCATTGGTTTATCTCCCTACAGTCGTTTGTCTCTATTAAAATTCTTAAAGGGTCACAACCATTTATTTGTCCAATAGACTAACACGGTCATGAATTTTGAATTATGTGACCGAGTCATATATGCATGTGATTTCACCGTCAACCAATTATTTTTAGTCTCGAGGGTTTAATAATGGTTTTTTATAACGAAAAAACACTTTCAACACATACACAGACTAATAATTTTTATCTTATAAAAAATACTGCATCCAAATATCTCTTAATAATCTTTAGGGAGTGTTTGCAACTGTTTTTGCTTAAAAATGCACTTTTAGAGAGGTAAAGAAAAAGTGATTAGTAGTAAAAGTTGATAGTGTTTGAGAAAAAAGTGATTTTGAAAAGTAAAAGTTGGTAGTGTTTAGTAAAATAAGTGCTTTTTGTGTAATAGAAAAGGAAAAAACATTTTTCACACGCAAGCCGGGAAAAGATAAAAATTGATAGTGTAATGTAAATAAACGCTTTTTTAAGCCGATATACTTTTTTTAAGTTGTTTCAAACCCTCCCTTATCTTTCGTTTGTGCTTATACCAAATAAACTTCATTTTTCAACACTTTTTCTTTCACGTATTTCAAAATGGATACGGAGTATTTGAATAGGAATGATTAATTAAAGCAATGGACTTTCTCCTTTTACCTGTAATGCGTCTTTGAGCCTTTGACCCTTAAACTTCACTGTTTAATGAACTACTACGTTAGTCTACGTATAATATAATCTCGAATCTCAGCAAATTGAGTAGTTATTTATCCTAGATTCCTAGATTGCAATTTGTAGGCCCTCCTGAACTTTAACATAATAACTTTGTGTCATGTTTTTGTACATCTTACCTAGTCAAGCTGAGCTAGCCTAAGATTTTAAAATATCTAATGTTGAGTGAAGTTGTCATCTTCTTGGATGCTACTACCTCTGTCCCCCTAAGTTTCGGACAAGAAAAGGTGACACGGTTATTAATGGAAGTGAGTTTATGTGGTTGATATTGAATTGATAAAGTAAGAATAAAGTGGGAATGATTTAGAACAACACAAACTTTACCAAATAAGGTATGTGACAATTTTAGTGGGACGGATCGAAAAAGTAAAATGGGACAATCATAGCGGGACAGAGGGAGTATAATAGTACTCCGTAATATAGTACTTCGTATGATAAGGACAACGGCATAACAAGCTGGAAAAAAGGATGACATTTCATCCCTGATCAGCATCGATCTAATAGTTAATTAGAGGATGTTATAACAGTATCAAAAAGGTGTCTGTTGAACGTGTTGTTTTGTTGATGACTAACCATGCAGGAACAATAGATAGACCTGGTCCTTAAAATATATGCGACTAACCATGCAGAAACCAGGACTAGAACCGCTCTCGGTTCTATTCGAGGCCTTTATTTAAATGATCATTTGAAATCTATGATCTTCCATGTTCTGTGATGTTATTCGATTATGGCCTGCATAGAATTATTACCTTTTGGGATCCGTAGCATATTTTGGCCGGTAACACTAATGAAAAGGTTATTCAAATAAATTGAATGCACTCCTAAAAGGGTAAGAAATCTTTATAGCTTCCTTTTACAAAATGTTGACCAAAAGCTTCCTTTGGGAAAACGCTTCCGTATTTAAAGATATGTCCGTTGCTTATATTCCTTATATGAGAATTCGTAGATCATAAGCAGATCCTCTCTCAATCGAGACTAAGTTGGAAAGATCCATTCGAAGGAAAGAAATTCAAGATTACAAAGGAAAGAAGGGCCAACGGATGTCACTCCTACAAGCTATATATTCGACAGCAGGCCAAAAAGAAAGAGTGAGGAAAACCGAGAAAAATATACTTAGAAGAATCATTCAAGAAGAGAGCAAGTCCTTGGCGCCTGAAACAGCCCGCTCGGAGTTCTAGATAGAGTTTCTCTTTTCCCTTTCATATTGTACTTAGAATATTGAGGCTTAATTGGCTAGAGTAGCTGCCTCGGGTTAAGTGTGTGTGAGAGCTTTGTGAAAAAGCTGAGAGGCTCTCTACCCGCAAGGTAGAGATGCATAACTCTTCCTAGAGAGGATAGAGTTGGGGAGGCTCAAGGGTAGATTAGGAGAATCACTCTTGTAACTCTTTCAAAGGCTTGTTTAGTGAAGTTGTTTAAAATTCCTCCGAGGGAGGTCGAGGTTTTTTAATCCCTTTGAGCCAAGGGATTTTTCCTCGTTAAATTCTTGTGCACTTTACTATTTAGCTATTCCCTTTATCCCACACTAGAACTCGGTGAAAAACTGCCACGGTTCCACACACACACAATTCACCCCCCTCTTGTGTTGCTAACCGTTTTCATCAGTGTCGACACCTCAAGAATACAAGCCCCGAGGAACAATTGCTCTAGAGATCACGTATATGGGAGGACAGAGACGTGCATCTACCGGCAATATAGGAGACATTGTTACCAATATAGAAGAAATAATTATTGGGGATTCATAGAATATAAAAACGGAGTATGTAATCAGTCAAAAGTAATCTAATTCAAATTCAATTAAGCAATAAGAGTTTTCCTAAAAATAATACAAATTCTCACATTGTTTTATATTTTTGTGTGTATTATTTTATAATAATTGATCCAATGCTAAATATGATTTGATGCATTTATTTCAAAGCACGACTTCACGACTTGTATCATGTACCTACGCGATCTAACTAAATCTTGTCGACTCAGTTTTTAGCCTAAAATTACATGCTTACTCATTAAAATAACACATTATCATTGCATTAGTTATCATAACAATATTTGTATTGTACACTTTAATTTTATTGAGGTTGACAACTAGAAGAACTAATAGCGTGGAATTAGCGTGTAACTAAACATTAAGGGTACTATGTTTGGCGCAACTAGTTGAAAAGATACTTTTATGAGCGTTTTAATAACTGTTAGCTTTTCGTGACTAAAAAGATCTTAAAAATAAAAGGTGAAAGATGTTTGGTAAAAAGCTGACTGTTTGATTTAGTTCGGTTTAGTATACAAGCTGTTATGGCTAATTAATACTAAGAGACCATTTGGCAACACTGTTTTCGGATTTTTAGGCTTATCAGCCAACTATTTCACCAAATACGTAACTTATGTTTTTGCGCCCTGAATTTTGTAATAAGCAGAAAAAGTAAGTTTAGAGTTACTTTTCTGGCCGTATTGGCTGAACTTAGTGTAGATGTTTTTTTAGCCATTTTTACATATAATATTTTCTTTATTTTATTAATTAAATATATTTTAAATTTTTTTTTCTTGAATCAGCAGAATCATCCAATGCAGTCACTTCAGCCAGAACTTCATAAATTTCAGCAGAATCAGCCAAATCGGCCGATTTTCGTGCCACCAAACGGGCTCTAAAAGTCACGGGCTTAGGCTATGTTTGGCAAACAAAAGGCTCTAGCTTCCAGCTTCTCTATTTCTTAATAAGACCTTAAAAGACTCTAGTTGTCTGTTTGGCATGACATTTTTTAAGAGCTTTTCAAAAATTAAAAGATCTTTTTTTAGATGCTACCGGGTGTAGCATCTGAGAAAAAGCTCGTGAGTTTTAGTATTAATTAGTCCTAACAGCTTGTATACCAAACCGAACTAAATCAAACAGTCAGCTTTTTACCAAACAGCTATCACCTTTTCTTTTTAAGATCTTTTCAGTCACTAAAAGTTAACGGTTACTAAAAAACTTGTAAAAATATCTTTTTAGCTAGTTGTGCCAAACATACCCTTATTACATCTCAAAAAAGATCTTTTAATTTTTGAAAAGTTCTTAAAAATTGTCATGCCAAACATATAACTAGAAGCTTTTATAGACTTTTTGAACAGTACAAAAGCTAGAGGGCAAAGATTTGTGCCCGCCAAAGATAGCCTTAATGTACCCAGCTTTTTAACCAAAAAGCTTAATTTATTCATCATTAAGAATGTCCATATTACCATAAGGAGCATAATGAAAAACTTGGAAGAAATCTAATTAGTACATATCATAGCAAGATCATGTGCACAGTGCACTACCATTAATTACTTGTCGCCTAATAAAAACAAAATTAAAATTCTTATTTGTTTGTCCATAAAATTGTGGTTTATATCTAATTGTGTTTATACCCCAATATGCTTGTACATGGAAGAATTTCGTATTTGTTTGTCCATAAAAATGTTGTTTATACTCCTCCGTATAAAACAACTCGCCCACATGCGAATAAAACTCTTTAAGAAGAAAAGTTGGATTGTTTTTTAGTGATGTTCCGTATGATTAGTTTTCAACTCCACGCTTGCGTTGGAGCATAGATGTTACTCCGTATTTTATATGTTTGTGGATCCACCTCAGCGCCACAGTCCGTTTACATGGGTGACATGTCCATTTTTTATGGGGTGCAATTCATATCCCATTAAAGATGCTTTTATTTGCTTTTAATGGAGTCACTCAGTCACAACCGCTTGCACCATTCCGTTCTAGCTATTGATAAAATGACCATAAGAGTCGCGAGCACACCAACTAATATAACTGGTTTACCTGATTCAGGGCAGAGCCACGAGGTGAGAGTAAGGGGGCCAAAATGCTATTACAGAGAAAACTTCATGTCCAGCCGACCTGACTGGAACCGCCATCCGGCCGAGGACATTGTGGGCACTTCCCGATCGAATTTTTTGATGAAATTTTTTGAGCATGCTCAAAACATTTCATCAAAAAATTCAATCGGGAAGTTCCCGAAATGCCCTCGGCCGGACGGAGGTTCCCGTTAGGCCAGCTGGACAAGAACAGGACTCTGCTACTACATAATATACTCCTCTTTAAGTTTATTATTATCTCAATTTTTCTTATAATTCTTTTATGTTAGACACTTTAAGACTAATATCTCCAATACTACTCTTAATATATTATCAATAATATATTATAACATACGGAGTACCGAGTATTATTTACGATGGAATAACTACTCCTCCAAAGTAAAGTGTTATGAATTTAATATTTTCCAAAAATAACTACCCCTAGAAAATATAGTTATATAGTCTTTTTATAGGTATGATATTTTAATGAAGTATTGAAAAATTCCAAATGTAGTACAAATTATAAACATATATATTTTGAACTATTTACTACTAGGGAAACACAAAATTAGGTGGGGGGAGGGATTACAAGCCAATAATTTTAAAAAAAAATGTTGGGAGGGGCCAAGGCCCCCCTAGACTTGCACACAACTCCGTCCAATTTTAATTAAATTGGATTCAAATTTTCTGGTTTGTCTAATAAAATGTGTATTTGAGAGATTTTGCCACTTTTGGTCCTCGACTAATATATCAATGACACTTTTGATATTTTACTTCTAATTTTTTTCATTTTTAGTCCTCAATTATTGTGTCAGGGACACTTTTAGTCCCCGACTTCAAGGTTTCCCACATTTAGTCCCCTGAATATTATCAAATTGACACTTTTAGTCATATCATTATGATTTTGACACAATAAGTGGAGGACTAAAAATGTCAATATTAATCTATTATAATAGTTGAAGGACCAAAAGTGTCACTTTTATGAAAGTTGAAGGACTAAATGTGGAAATTTTCAAAGACGGGTACCAAAAGTGTCTCTAGCGCAATAGTCGAGGACTAGAAATGAAAAAAATCAAAATAGAGTATCAAAAGTGTCAATGACATAATAGTCGAAGGACTACAAGTGGCAAAAACTCTGTATTTGATTATGTATTAACTTTGGCCTGATCTAATTTGATCAAACTTAATAAGTTTAAAGTTGTTGGGTCTAAGGATGTTTTCTTTTGGACTGTTTTCAGTCCCAGACCACACCAGACCTGACCAGATCAGATCAGACCAGATCAGACCAGACTTGACTTCCGTAGTTATAAAATACACAGAGACCAGATGTTTACCAGACCAGACCAGTTCAGACCAGACCAGACCAGACCAGACCAGCAAATTTCGGTCCAAAAGAAAACATCCTAAGACTGAAATGAGTTCAATTAAAAACATCCTTGACCATTCCCATCCTTGAAGACAACAACATGAAGTATACATTTAACTACCCCTACATGAAGTGCCTTCCATAAAAAAAAAAAATGATGACGTAGTACGCTGCCTAGACATATGTCTAGGGCCTCCAATTTATAGGGGTCTCCAATTTTTTATGTAAGCCTATTAGTATTATAGGTATATATTTAATTAAATTGTAAATTAATAATAAAATCTCCCAAAATTAAAAAGTAAAAACATTAAAATGCCTGCAGACTAGCAACTTGGGACTTCCTACTTTGAAGTTCGACCCTTCCGTTCCTTCGCTGCACGCAATCAGCAATCGGTCTTCTCAATTCCGCCGCTTGAGGTCTTATGTCGTAGGGTCTAAGGCCTTCTAATTTTTAACTTTCTCTAACTTAAAATATTGATTTTATAATGTAGTGGATTATGCATTAGCTTTTTTTACTCCGTAGTTTAGCTTTTTTCAGTTTTTCAATTATGGTGTACTATTTTTTTAATAGTTAGTCGGTTAGGGACTTAATTAGGGTAGTAGGTAGTGGGCCTAGGCTATTTATTTGCTATATCATTCTATTATAATATATCAAATAATAATAACAATAACTCAATTTTGTCATTAAAAGTTTAAAACTTACTGTATATTCGTATATTTGTATTATTGAATATTGAAAGTTAGAAAAGTTTTATCTAGTTGAAAATTGTATGAAATTGTAGATTTGGAATGACAGGAAAATGAAAACATGAATAGGGATGTACAAAGAGAAAGAACAAATTAAGAAAGGACATGAGACACATGGTTATAAAATCGCTTGTCGGCTTTATGGTTTGGCTATTATATCGATTGAAAAATATGTTAACTTCTCTTAGTTGTAGTGACGTTCTTACGAATTTCGCTCTTCAAAAAACTAAAAGAATAGACTATTAGTTTATAACCATTTATTTTTTATCAATTTTGGATCTTTTACTTTCGAAAAATATTGTCTTTACTTTAATAGTATATATGATGCATTTCATATATAATTAATTCACTTCTATTTAATTTGATATTCTACTTTTTACGCTATATGACCGTCTAGGGCCTCAAAATTGCTCTAGACAGCCCTGGTGGCTAACAAACTTTGTGTAGACTGATGACAATTTTGAGATGTGCGTAATGTAAATAATTGATCGTCCAACTTGCTCCTGGTCGAGTAGAATGTTCAGGCTCCTCATGGTGGGGCCGACCAAGTATCTCCCCGAAGATGATTTATTCCCAAATTATCGCATTTTTGGGTTGTATCCTCACTCGCTAGAAGACCGAGTGCGTGGTTGTTCCCTGCCCAACCAACTGAGTACTTAAACCCATCACACATTCAAACATCTCACTCCCTAGGTCGAGAACTACAGAGTAGATTTAGTCAGGATCTTGTATTTTGCCCCCACAATTGTAGCCCTACCAACCGTCCTCTTGACTAATTCTACTCCGTAGTTCTCGACCTAAGAGTAGACAACCATTCATGCGGCTTGTAGCCTTTAGACTTTTGGGCAGCAAGAGGAGCGTCTGGTAGGGCTATAATTGTGGGGGCAAAATACAAGACCCTGACTAATTCTACTCCGTAGTTCTCAAAGTAGACAGAAACAGCTGAATAATGAATGACAACTGGGAGTATCCTTTATAGATACGGACTTCATTAAAAAAATGTGGCACAAAACGATATATTAGAAATGTCCTTAGCCCCTTATGTTCAAAAGTTGTAAAAAGAAAACCACAATGGCAGTAGTTTCAGTAAGCAACAATCTATTAACATGAACTTTATCCCCTTGAAGAAAAGCTTTGTCCCCTTAAAGCTTAGCATTCAAACCAGAGTGACATGCTTTTGCCATGGCTCCATTTTCCTTGGTATGTGATTCAACCAATAAGCTAGGAGGCACATCCACAGCCGGTGAGCAATTAAAGAATCCATGGGGCTGCACAACATAGCAACTCCAAGTTTATGATATAAAAAGAATTATACAGGACATTAAACCAGTGTGCATGAAACCAGTGTGCATGGGGCTGCACAAAAGAATTCATACTAATGCAAATACTATTCTAGAATTATTTATAAAAAGAATGTTTGTACCATGAGCATGAAACCAGTGTGTTCCACGGGCATTACTGGCCAGTCTTCCAACCGTGGGACATGTGTCACCCCAAAAACATACCTGTAAAACTGTTCTGTTACACAATTCTTTTCTACCCTTTTAAGACAGGTACATTTGGACTGAATTTACTAGACTGAGCTTAATTGGTTTCGTCTTTTTAAGTCTGGTCTGTTTGAATTATGTGTAATTTGTTTTATTATTATTCAGTTGGCATGGTCTAATTTGACCTGTTATAATCTGGTTTGGTCTGTCTGTGTAAATCTGGCCTGCTCTCTTTAGCCTGAAATATATCCAAACTAATAGGTCCTTGTTTAATGTCCTCTAACATTACTCTTTACTATCATGTCAAAAAGGAGGGAAGACTAACTAACCAGAGAACAATGTCGCTGTCTTCTAGGGAACGGTTCAATTTAACCCATGTGGCCAGTCCTTCTCCAACTCGCGGGTTTTGATTAGGAAATTCTCCACCTGGAAACATCTCATCAGGACTATATGGGGTGACCCAAAGGTTATGTTTTAGAAAAGCAGCCCTTCTTAGAAATTTGGCCTTATGACCGGCTAATGGCAAACAGTTTGACCCAGGCACCAGCTTGTAGCCTGTCAACTCCCCTGTACGGTTCACTGTTCTTGTGTTCTTTATCTAAATTATAATATATTGTTGATGAGAATAATTACATAAAGTTTGCCTATCGTGTATAGATAAAACAATTAAAATGAAAAAAAGGTGCCGTCTCATAATTATAGATTACGGAAAACAAAAACAATTTAAGAAAGCGCACAAGTATTAATCACGAATGAACATGTGCTTAATTTTTTATAAAGAAGAGAATAATCCAGGATGAGACAATAAATAACCGTACAATCCAATGTCGAGCAGACGAAGGATTACAGTCACGCATAGCTTCCAGTTCAGTTTTGAGTAATCTCTCCTCAGCAAAAAATGCATTGTTATGGACATTACATTCACCTTGCTCTTCGACTTTAACATTTACTTCAACAACCTAAACACAAATAAGAAAGCAATGTATAAACCTCACAAGGAATAACTAAGGACTGTTTGAAAGAAAAGACTAAAAATCTAGAATTAATGACAAGAGCATTCATAAACACACTTCATGTAATCATTTATCAATACGTACAGAAAGAAGGGTAAGAATGAAAATTTACCTGATTATAGGCTTCTCCTGGATTGCAGTCAACAGACATGTTCAAACGAGCCACAAAGAAGTGTTGATGCACAGGTGCATATAGGCCAGGGGCAATGGTTGTCCCATATTTGCGTTGTTCCCCGGGTTGTAAAGCTCCTAGACTAAGAATTCCAGTAAGCTTAACCTCTGCTTGGATTTTCCCATCCTGCTTTGATATTTTATCAATGACTGACCATAAAATGTCTGAAACAATTATTTGCCTGCCAGAGGGAGTTAAATAACTTGCCTGATAGAAATGCCAGAAAAAACCATATTCATAGTTTGCCACAGTACACATGAAAGAAACTGTCAATCGTCGTGAACGCCTTACTTCAGCTAAACCTGTTCTCCAATCTTGATGTTTCCATAAGATTCCATGATCCTCCTCGTGCAAGCATACACAGTTTTCAATTGTTTCAACCCCTCCTGTGAAATTTGTGAAGTGTGCATCGAAATACTTTATGCAGCCTAAACAATCACAGCCCTGCCAACCAAAAGTCAATCGAATTCATTTGAGTTTACTGCAAATATGGTAAAATAAGGAGAGATGATGTATAAATGAGCAACAAAAGGATGTATTCTTACCTTCTTTAGTGAGTGAGCATTTTTACCTAGCCCATCTTCACCAGCATCAAATGCATTTTTCCTGTAGTGAGGATCGTTTGGATCACCATACGGGACTACCATCTCAGCAAAGCTTAGTCTATGAGCCACGGGTCTACGGCCTCTGCTACCATCAACATAACCAACAGAGTATATAACCAAACCTTCCTTGGGGGTGAAGCCAATGCGAAAGCTCCACTACAAAAAAGCAGAAGAATAGGAAACCAAGTTTAAACCGCATGGCATTTATTAGTAAAATATGACAATAAATCAGGGTTAGCTGCTAATGTGCCTTCTGCCATTGAACAAAGTGTCCATCAACACGGAAGCTAGGACCTTCAGGTTGAATAATATGCAGAGGTTTCACATCACTTCGATCAACACCTCCTCTTGTACCACCAGATGTATAGTTTCTCAATGGATCAACAGGGGGTAGGGGAATGAATTTACGGTCTTCAAATTCCAAAACAACCATATGTTGCATATCTACCAGGATATAAATCCCTTCAACGGGACGGGCATAACCATTTTCCATTGGGCAATCACTTTCCGTTCGACAGAAAATAAGAGGCTTTGCAAGTCTGCGATTAGGCGCATCAGCGTCACTGTGATAGCCAACACACCTGAAGAGAAAAAAATATCGGATTCTCATAGAAACATATACTATCTACTACGTATCACTAAAGGGATTAATGAAATATAAATGGGAATGCATCAACCTACCAGGCATCAACCATGACAAGATCCATATCCACAATACCTCTCTTTTTCATAGCCTCCTGAAAGGGAGGAAAATCTTTTATGACAGATTCACATTCAGCATATTCAGCAGCATCCTGCAATGAAAAAAACTCATGAATGCTACCTTGTCAAACAACAATTCTTTTTCCTAAAAAAAGAAAAACATTCCTTTATTGGTAATTATGAATTTATAATGATTTCAAACAGTAAACTCCAGAAAAAATTATCAGTAGTATGTGCAATCATGGTCCCAAATGGGTATTAAGTCATGTAATAAAAACACATCCCATAAAATTAGAAGTTCATATAAACATTACATGATTATGCATGCAAAGGAATCATATACCATCGAAGGCTGGACATCAAGCAAAACCTTAGAAGAAACTACTTTCCCCCGATGGTGGCCACCACGAGTTACAGCGTGAACCTCTGAAAGCTCAACAATCCAGATGCTGGTTTCATTTGATTTCTTATTGTAGACAACAAGTCTCGCTTGTCTAGGTGGAAGTTTAGTGGGAATGACAGGACCCTTTTTCTTTCTCGGTAGTAATGATAGTTGAAAAGGAGGAAAAAAGTAAGCATCTGCTAATGCAACCACATTCTTATCAGGCTCCATTAAGGCTACTTCAACAAACCGCATACTATCTCTCACCTAAAGATCAACATCAGTATCATGTACGGAATATAATTAAACACCTAAGTTAAATTCCATTTTAAGATAGTGTAATATACGATAGTATATAACAATCAAACCTCAGGAGTAGCACCAGCTGCCCTAACAGTTGCTACAGCCACTAAGATCTCAGCAGCTGATAATGGTTCCAAAGGATGGGGGGTATGCGTCCTCACCGTTGTTGGTAAGCCTGTAAATTACAAATTAGAAAATTATCTCACAACCAATCCTCTCAAAATTATCCAGAAACTTAAACTCAAGTCTAACAATGACTAATCAGGCTTCACTAATAAGTCTTTGATGCCTCGATGCAGAAAAGAGTGAAGTTGGTGCAACATAATGATTTGTGAGTCAACACAAAGGAAAGTAACCAAGCAGAGGCCAAAATACATTACAGTATCTATGTATCTCTAAGGAAGCAGCATGGTCTTCAAAAGGGCACATGCCAACATGGTGATACATATCAAAGGGTCACCTTTCTATGCATGAAATTAATCAACAACAAAATCTACACGCACACATACCTATAATTCTATAAACCTGGATGTGAGCAAATACGTACATATATGCGTATAATTGACAAAATTTATACATGTGACGTATAATTTCATCATGGCAGATTGGCAGCACATACACACGCATGCTCACCTGTTATAGAAGGCAAATTCAGCGTAGGAGGTTGATCAGGGGAGTCGGTCACTGTCTCCAGTGGTGGAGGGCTGGCGGTTCTGGTGGATTTCAGGCGACCGATACCGCGATCACCGCTGGCGGCGTATTCGTGAAAAACGCCGTTGCCCGCAACAGCAACGGTGGAAGCATTTGACAGAGCAGGCGTCGCTTTTTCCGCAGTTGAGGCCATTGCGACGGGTTCGCTAGCTCGATGTATCCGCCGTAGTAATTATCACTGCGAGATTGACAGCAATAACTCTCCTCTGACATACAGCGAGAATAGTCTCTCACTCTGCGGTTCTACAATCCACCTCCCCTGAAGACCAGCACTTCGTATCTCCTCCTTATATGCTGTTCGAGTTCTAATGGAGGCCAAAATTGAGTCTTTCGACCGTACCTGAGAATGATGGCTCTGCAATTTCAGGGGGTTTGGTCGTACCGTGGGTGTATATACCAGCGCAGCGTGTATCAGCAAGTTCAGTGGGGAAGGGAGACGAATACTAGTGGTAATGTCATATTAATTTTTTTATTTTTTTTTTAAATGTCATATTAATATAAAAAAATTAAAGTGATAATTTATCAATAGAAACTATGAAATATTTAGAGAACTTGTCAATAGCATTTTGAATAAGGGAATATTCTTTGCTAATATGTTTTTGAGAAATACGATTTTAAAGACTTGGTTTGTACTCCGTATATGTTTTATTATGATTTTAATTTTAGACTTATTTGCTAATGAACACATTTTTTAGTATTCAAATAAAAGTGGAGGAAAATGAAAATAGTAATGTGTAAAGTATGAAAATAGTAATGTGTAAAGTATCATTCATTTGCTTTAAAAGAAAAATTCAATATTATGAAATACTTGTATATACACATGATGGAGTTAAATCCAACTACGAGATCTAAATATACGTAAAATATTCAATAATCTGGCAGCGTAAAGCAGTTTGTGTATTATTATTCCGGACTAAGAGGATCAATTCGATCTCCAGAAATCCGTCCCCTTGGTAGGGTGTTTACATCAAGTATTTATAGAGATTTAAGTGGTAGAATTATGGAAGGAATCTAATACAATCAATGCTAATTAATGAACTATATTCTTGCTTGAAATAGAACTCCTCGGTCCTTGATTCCCACACGATTACTTTCTCCTTTTAGTCCACGAAATCTTCTGTTGCCATATATCTATCTTCGAATGGTACCTTGCCACGTAAACCTCAGGAATATCTCGACCTTACTAGAACTTCGCCCAGGCTCGAGGTCTGCTGTCCAGCCCGACCTGGCTGTGGGTTCCTATCGTGGGCCTGATTCCCAATGGGTCCAGCGGCTCATTCGATATCACTCCCATTTATGGGCTGAATCCCGTTTATGGGATAATCCTGTTAATTTGGCTGATCCCGTTGATGGGCTGATCCCGTGGATGTGTTGATCCCGTTGAGGGCTGGATTAAGTAGTTGGGTCATGGGCTGAATCCATGGTACCATCACGAGCCCCCCTACTCCTTAAAATCAGCAGGGCTGGATTTTTGAGGAGTAATCTGATTCCTTTCTCATTCTTGAAATTATTCATCTTTGAGGCCGGCATTGTGAGATGAAGAGGAGTAGAGTAGTGAGTGCCTCGTAATGACTCCTCTGAGACCGAGGGCTATCACCTTTTGTTCATGTGGAGAGGTGCCTCGTTAAAAACCTTACTAGGAAAAACCATGTGGGAAAAAATCCTAGCGAGGGAAAAAGAGTACACCGGATGCCCCCAAAATGAAGCAAAAGGGTGGACCCATCGGTCGATGTATTTAGCTGTAATGACTGTTGATGCATCTGGTCTGCTCTGTTTCGTGACATCATCTTTATTTGATAGATAACCACAACAAGCTTGAGATATAGCATGATGGTCCTCATCCAAGGGTACCTATGCATTCAAATAAAATTGTGACAGTTTCTGGAGTTCACTAATTGGATTTGAGCACAAGTAAATGTCGTCTAATTTTCAATCCAGATCCCATGCTTAGTAGAGTGTGGCCCATATCTAGGACTCAACTCACCACTCGGGGTTTAGTAGTTTGAATTTGATATTCGAAATGACTACCCCCGAGGCCAGAGCGTGATGTCTAAAGAGAGGAGCACACATGACTCGTACAAAACATAGAATCAGGAATATACATTTTGTGACATTTAGACCGTGAGCTTATAAATCACACTCGTCTGATGTGACCCGGTTAGCTCGAGTGTTAGCACTCGTTCGGGCGTATTTGAGTGTTCATAATTCCGTTCTTCAATGTCAAAAAATGCACACCAATCAATAATAAAAAATAATAATGACATAGCTCAACTCATTGCTCGGGCTTTGTAGTTTGAATTTGATATTCGGGATGACTAGCCCCTGAGATCAAAGTGATACTACATCAATTACATATTTTTTATTATGAATTTTACAATATCTTTTAATACATAATATAATATAGATAGTACTATATGTATATGTATGAACAATGTTCTAAAAGGCGTTAGGCACTAGTCGGGCGCCAGCCCAGCGCCCAACGCCTAGGCGGCTAGGCGGGCGCCTAGTTGGGGACTAGTCGGAACATAGAAATTGCATTTTTATCTATATTTTTGCATAAATATGATAAGTAATATTGTATTGTTGTGTGAATAAAACACATTTACACACATACATTAACAAACATGAATGATAGAATTATCACATTTAATCATACGTAGTATATGATAACTAAACACTTAGTTTCATTATGTTATAAATATAAATAATAATAAAATTTAGGTATATACAAGCATATATAGTCTTTATCTTAATTTACAACTTCATTTCTTTATATTTGTGGCTAAAGTTAAAGTACTTATATCGCTTAGAAAATTAAAATTGAAAAGTAAAGTAATTAATGTTCGGCGAATCTAGACGGCCTAGGCGGCCGATTAGGCGCTCTGGGCGGGCAATTAGGCGCCATAGGCGGCCGACTAATTCACGTAGACGACAAACCAATTAGGCGGAGCGCCTAGACGAAAATCGGGGCGTCCGACCACCGCCTAGCGCCTAGGCGAGGACTAGTCGGACGCCTTGAACGATTTTTAGAACAGGGTGTATGAAATAAGGACGAATCACTTAGCTTTTGGATTGCTGGGTCAACCTTCCAAGAATTGCAGTAGCTTGATCATCCTCTCCAATTTTGACCAAGTCAAAATTCTTCACAAGGAAAACTACGCTCCAGATCCAATCGCGTGAGGCTACTGGTGATGGTGCTCCTGAATTTCAATCTTGGATGTATCATGTACTACCTCCGTCCCCTTAAGTTTGGAACAATAGAAAGTGACACAGTTATTAATAAAAGTGGGTTTATGTGGTTGATATTGAATTGATAAAGTAAGAACAATGTAACAATGCTTTAGAACCACACAAATTTTACCAAATAAGGTATGAGACAATCTTAGTAGAACGGACCGAAAAGGTAAAATAGGACAATCATAGCGGGACGGAGGGAGTATTACATAACCATCACAGGGAATTGATTTTTTTTACCCCGGAAGGCAAACCACCAAAATCAATGGGGCAATCACAGGGAATTGATTTAGAAAATATTGATTTTGGCGGCCGATCGAATGGATTGGAATACTCGTTCGAGAACTTGACCAGATTTGAAGAGGATCGTCCGCCTCTCTCTTCATTGAAATCGCGAAGACCCAACATCGGACCTCATCAATCATATTCCCAGAACCCAAATCAATTGTGGACCTTCCAATCGTCGATTATTTTGGACGAATTTCGTTTTTCTCTGGAGGATCCTCTCTGGCGGCTATAGGTTTATTTCTCTCTCTAGGGGTGGCTTGTAACATTCTTTTGTATTTTTAATGCAACTATTGTTTATCACATCTTGCTATCCCAGGGTCGGCTGACTTGTTCTGTCCAACCTCCCTTAAGCTCAACCTGCACCACTCAGCCCTGATTCTGGGGCTGGTTTCCTCCTTGATTAATCGTCTGGGAATTTGACCTTCGTTCTTGCATCTGCGTGATTCTGGAACTTGGTTCAACCTCAAGGTCTGGCCTTCGTTACCCGGTAGGGAAGTATGTTTTCATCACTTTTGTCCTTGTAGTTCAGCCCTGATTTTCCGGTCAGGGTCACTTTCCTTGATTCTTAATTTCTGAATCGTTTTGGAGAGCTTTACCAATTATAACCCTAAGTTCTTACTTTCTGAACCGTAATAGGGTGGGTTTTTCATCTTAGGTTATTTGAGCCTTAAGACGAACCACTTGAATTGGCGAGGCATGATAGCCCCTCCGGTGCGAAGTCCATTCCTTAAATTCATCCTTAGCCTATTGTAAATCAGTCTTGGCCTTGAAAAAAGGCCTTCTTTTCCTGTTTGAGGAAATTTGATTTCTATTTGTAAGGCTGTCTGATCTTGAAAAAGATCTTGTGTCCCTGCTCTTGTCTTTTAGTAAGACTATGCTGTTTGAGCTGCGGAACTTGGATGAGGAATTTAGACTTCGGCTTTTCTGCGAGTACCAAAATTAGGCGTGATAGCCTCTAAGCGTGATAGCCTTTTTTTTTTTTGGCGGTTAATAAAACTTCGCAATTTTACAAGGACTTCGGGTGAAACAAAACAAATTGATACGACCACTGTAAGCACATCAAGATTGATCACCTTTTTGTCCGAGAACGTGTTGGTCATGGAGATGTAATTGTCAAATATGCTCCT
This sequence comes from Cuscuta epithymum, assembly GCA_945859915.1. NCBI lineage: Eukaryota > Viridiplantae > Streptophyta > Magnoliopsida > Solanales > Convolvulaceae > Cuscuta > Cuscuta epithymum. Next base: position 3,730,934 of record CAMAPF010000915.1, read on the forward strand.
ATCCAGTTACAGTTAGCTGGCATTTTTATTAAGAATTTGTCTAGTCAGCGTTTTGAGTTTTTACGCTCCAATATGCACATTGTTTCCCTTGCACAGATTGAGGGGTGTAAGTAATTAAACCCACTTCTTTCAGAAGACCCGCTACAGGTAAGCGTCTATTAGCTATACATCAACTTAACATAAGTCGAGTAATACAGTTGATGACAATTTCCAAACATTAAGGAGTTTCATTTAAGAGGAGATCCTAGTATACTTTCCAAATATGTCAAGTTATGATTCGAGGCATAATGGCTATATGATTCCCATCTAAAGTCTTGATCGAAGCATTCAACCACCACTTTATACGGAGTACAATCTTATTTGCTTGATTCCATTTATTTAGTAAAAAACCCTAAAAAAATGTTTCAAGATTTGCCTCGCAAAAGGACATTGTAGTAGTATGTGATCTTGAGATAGAGAACGAGTTGTTCATACAAAGGAGAAAATGGACTGTTAAATGACATAGAACTTAGCCAAATACTCTGGGAAGGGTAAAGCACTATGTCATAGTCACCAGAGAAAAATGCTTACTTTAGAGATTTGCTTTGCTATGTTCTGTTTAAATATGTTCACAAAGTAGTTAATCACAATGTAATAGTTTCATTTAGTCCGTATATAATTTAATAATAAGTGGTGCACAATCATATTCGTGTTTGCGTTTTCAAAAAAAGTGAACTTAATATTATTTGCTCTTGATTCCATGAAACCATAGTGATGGAAGTTATTCCTTCAAATAATGTCGGACACTCCAATCGTGTTGTCCGATATTATCAATATGAAGTGTCGAACCATGAGCTTCCTGAATAAACTTCCCTAATACCTAAGTTCCAAACCGCAGGCTTCCATCAGTCAAGTAATTAAAGAAAGGTGGAGAAGGAAAAGTATATTCAAGACTCAAATTCTCCTTGAATTGCTTACATATATATTCAGTTGATTTGTTATTGTTCGGGACAACATGCAATTTTGACTAACTAAAGCTACCATAACCTGTAGATTTCTCCAACTCTACAATGAAAACATGACAAAACCTTTTGAAAAAAGGGAGTGGAAAAAAATATATGACAAAAACTTGATATCTCCTTGACTCATATTTCTATAAAGACAAAAATAGAAAGATATTATAGAAAACATTCGAATAGAAAACTTGTATTGCGCACTTTCTAGCACTTAAATACATACAATTACTTTTGCTTCCAACACAACTAATTTCCCTTTCCTACATGATTTGCAGCATCTCATTTTCTTCACAGTTATAAGAACGAACCAAGAATTAAATGAACTTTTACATCTATTAATATGATCTCAGCACCATTCATGTTTGAAGACAGTTCAATTTGACTAAGAAATGTTATTAATTACTAAACTACCAATACTTTGAAGTGAAAAAATAAGAAAAATTGAAAGCCAAGTTGTTAGCACTGAAGTACGAAGACATAGTACATATTAACAAAAAAAAATTATTCAATTTGACTAATCAATGGTTTTGAACTAAAGTTAGCTATCATCTATTAATACCATTTCACTTAATATTGTAGAATATTAAATTTGGTGTACAAAAAATATAGTCTGTCAACTATGATCTATTGGCTATCTATGTTGATCACTGCATGCTAAATCCTTTGGAATAGAAAAAAGGCTATGGAAAAGCTAGTGAAATGTAGTAGACTAACATTTAAATGTCTTACTGAAATTTCACAAGGGTATGACCATTGACCACATATGGCCATTATAAAGACACTACATAGAAGTGTTATAATAAGATTACATCCCAAGCAGGTCATACATACATTAGAGTAGAAGTTGCATCATTTGTATTTTTGTGGAATACAAATGATAAAGATGGTTAATAATCATTAGGCTTATAAAGAATATGTGTAAATCTCACGAGGAAGGAGAGCTAGGTCTTAGATTATTGTACAACCTACAACCTTCTTGAGCACCCAAATCGTAGTCATAGAAGTGTAAAATAAATTCATTCAAGCGTAAAATATATTGATATAAAACTGAAATTAGAATACATGCATGGATCAGATGAATTATAACGGTGTAATATTTTAGCTAAATGCTTCCAACAGCTGAATATTCGAAAAAGTACATCAAGTAATGATCTTTTTTTCCAAAGAAATTGTAAAAAAATGGAGTACTGGTTAATGAAGGGATCAACAATTGACTGAATTGAGAATGAATTTACTTAAATACCTCGAGACATTAGGCAGAGACTGACTTAAGTGAGTTAATAATATACGGAGTACGTATAGAGATTAGGAGAGAGAAGCGGAAACCTTTTAAGGGAGTGTTTGCAATCACTTAAAAAAAGCATTTCTCAGCTTTTGACTTTAAAAAGCACTTATTTACCAAACACTACCAATTTTTACTTTTTCTCGGCTTGCGTGTGAAAAGTGCTTTTCCCCTTTCTATTACACAAAAAACACTTATTTTACCAAACACTATCAACTTTTACTTTTCAAAATCACTTTTTTCTCAAACACTATCAACTTTTCCTACTAATCACTTTTTCCTTACATCTCCAAAAATGCTTTTATTTAAGCAGAAGCAGTTGCAAACACTCCCTAAGAAGTGGAATTAGTCAATATACGTAGTAATTAGGATGTTTTTACTTGGACGGTAATTTGTCTTAAACCAGACCAGATCACACTAGTTCAAGAAACCAGACTAGACCAGTTATAAAAATATTCTGGATACTTATAAAAATACAAAGAAACCAGACCAGTTCAGACCAGACCAGAGCAGATCAGATCAGACCAGACCAGCAAATTATAGTCCAAGTAAAAACAATCTAATATACAAACCTATTTCCGTACCATTTGCGTCAAATACAGCTAATATTATATACGGAGCAATATATACTAAATGTGATCACTATAATAATTGACGGTATAGTTTGAAATTGCTAAGAAACGTTAAGCCGCTAATTAATGAGTGAACGCATTTTCCAAAACCACCCAAACTCCACTTATAAATCTATTAAATAAGTATAACAAATACTACGTGAAAGATTGATTTATCAATCCAAGATTTAAAACATGAAGTGGGTGGATAAATCAAAAGTATCATGTATTTGATTTGATTTCAATTATTTTGAATATATTATACTCCCTCCGTCCCAATATTATCTTCATAGTTACTATTCACATGGTCAACTTAAATTACTCTTAATCTTTTACTTTATGTATCAAATTTTTATCAAACTTAAATTTTCTTAATCAAGCTTTGTAGCGGTTTTAATGTAGTTTCTGAATATGTAAATTTTATTTACTAAAAATAATCCGAGTGTGAACAGCGATCGAGTTGCTTTATCGTCAGTCAAGCATCGTAAACCGAACTATGAAGATAAATATGGGACGGAGGTAGTATTAACCTAGTAAACTTTTGGGTAAACCTAGAAATAAAATAAATAAAAAGAAAATGCTTAATGTACATGACTTGTACACAAATTGTATACAAAACTCCTCTAATTGTCTGTGTACACAGACAATTTGTTTAAAAGAGGTAGAATTTCATGTCAAATTGCCTGTGTGACTGTGTACACAGGCAATGTACACATTTTGTGTACAAATTGTATAGAATGGTCCTAAATAAAAATGGTAGAAATTAATATCATGCCGTCTATGCTTGGGTACGGGACACTTGTGAAGTGTTACCGACTTATTACCGTGTCATGCTTTAATCGGGCCGACCCGCGTAATGGACCGCAAAATCACGCATTGTCACCCCAATCCTCTAAAAGGACCCGCACCAATTCCGGGTCCCGCTTTCCCTGATAAGGTTCTTGAGAGTTGTGAAGTGACGACTATAAATTTAGTCCCGAACCCAACAATTGTCAAGCTTGAAGAAGCGAGCAAGCAAGCTATTCGATAGGCACTTTCTTCTTCTGCTTCGCATAAAAATGGGTGGGCTTTCTCCCGTCAAAGTCAAATTCCTCTGTAGTTACGGCGGCAAGATTCTTCCTCGCCATCCTGACGGCAAGCTCCGTTACTATGGTGGTGAGACGCGTGTAGTATCGGTAGATCGCTCCATCTCCTTTTCCGGTTAGTTATTCAATTATGAAGTGTTGCTGTTTAAGCTTATGAAATTCTGTGTCTTTCACGCAATTACACGTGTTCGTATAGCTTCGGTTTTCGATCACGCAAAATTAATTAGATACTTTGTCGCCTATAAACTGTTTGTATAAATTCCTCTTAAGAATGTCAATTTGATTGTATCCGTGAGAGTTCTTATACGGAGTATTTATTTATGCACATCATCTGTTTGTATAAATTCCTCCTATAAATGGTCGTAATTGTGCTATTAAAATCATGAGATTTAGTTATGCCAATCATCTGTTCATGTAAGTTCTTCTTAGAATATGGGTTTAATTGAACAATTTGAAAAGACAATTTTTTTTTGCTGTACCCACCACTTGTTTGTGTAAATTTCTCTTATCACGCAAAACAATGTGTTTTGGTAGTTGAGAAAGAACTTAGAACTGAAATCCTTTTGTGTTTATGTATGTAATCACAGAGCTGTTGAAGAAGCTCGGAGAAATGTATGGTTCACCGGTGTGTCTGAGGTGTCAGCTACCTACAGAAGACTTAGATGCTCTGGTTTCCATAACTTCCGATGAGGATCTTGCAAATATCCTAGAGGAATACGATCAAAGCGGTTCATTGTCAATAAAGATCCGATCTTTCCTTTCACCACCAAAATCTAACAGTAACGGCAATAAGTACTCCCATTCGCCCTCCAGTGCTTCGTCTTCATCCACTACTGATGATTCTATGTCCCCCAAATTGCCCTACTCTGTTCCTAGGAGTCCTAGACACTTTTTAGCACCATCTCCTAAATATGTCCACCACATATCAAAGCCATCTATGATGTGCCCTTCTTATGAGAGAAGTAGTGGAAGAACTCCTCACTGGGCCCACCACTTCGGTCCTGGGAACAATAATGGCCACGTTTATCCCATCCACCATGGCCATCACTGAATCACTGGCAGTTATGGAAGGTCCTGGAGCTTGTGAAAAAGGGAAAGTTCATTGAATATAAATATGTCGTGTTTCATATGCCAATATACCTCCGTTTACTTTCACTTGCCGTTTACTTTCTTACTTGTGGGTTTTTATTACTTGCCCCTCGTTTAGCTTTACAAATGTATAGAAGGCATAAATGTCCTTGTATTTTCATCTTCTCTTCTATTCTATCTACCGTTTCATTTCATTTTCCTATTTCTTCAACACAATACCTTTTCTGCCTAATCCCATCCTGGCGAAAAGTCTAGCTGAACACGTGAAATAAACGGAGGGGTTATTCATGAAACGTGGACAAGTAATTCACCCAAAAAGAAAAGAAAGAAGGAATGAAAGAAAGAAGAGCTGAGAAGATGCGTGAGTGATGGGGCAATTATCTTAGAAAAGGATTGTTGTTTTCCTGATTTGTCCCGCCGCAGTTTGTTTGTTGAACTCTATAGTGCTAGTTGAATTCAATTTTGAATCCTTCCAATATGACGAAGGTTCCTTGCCAAGACTCTTTTATAATGTTCTTGCAAGCTGGTTGTATATAAATATTCGATTCCCAATTCATTGATTCATTTCTGGGTTAATCATAGTTAAAGCATTATTTGCAGTCATATCCCTTATTCCTTTTCAATTTTTTAACCGAGTATGGATGTAAATTGTTTGCCTTGAATCATATTATCCGACTTTGGGGTGCCTAAGATAGCATCCTTAAATCAATATAAATGCTCCCTCCACAAAATCACTATAAATGCTTCATTCTTTAATTACTCATTTTTATATAATAAGGTCTAATTTGGGATTGCGTGTGGGGAACTTATTTGTCCTTGTATAATCCTAAACGAATTATATGCGCAGTAGTTCCTGACGGTTAGTTTTTGTTTTTAGTTCCTATCGTTGTTAACAAACTGATTTTCAAAAGCTACCGTTTGTAAAAGTCATAAGAGGATGACTTTTAAATTATTTTAAAACCTACGCTTACTTTGTTGAGCTAAAGGTAAAAAACATGACTAAAAAAGTATTACTCCACCACCGCAGTTCTACCTATGGGTGGACATAGTTCTGATTTAGGTCCTTGGTTGGCTGAGGTTTCAGGCTAGCAGATTAACCTTTGTAAAAAAAAAAACTAGTGCCTGAAATGGATCGGTCCATTTATATTTTAGAGGAATTGTTTTTTAAGTCGGTGAGTAAATATCGGGAAACAGAGAATATTATCGACTCCGCTCCACATTTAGGATTGAGACATATTGGACATATTTGGTTTGGAATTTGGAAGTAAGTTTCGAATCAGAACTTTTTTTCAAATCCCAATTCAATTTTGACCTAAATGAAAGTAGATTCCTTAAACTTTGTTTTAGCCAAATTAAGCTAAACTATGAATAATGATTGTGAGGGAATCGAACAACTAAGAATCAACACTAAGGAGATTAAGAACAAAAGAAATAGCAATAAGAATAGATTAATATTCGAACAAAGGCTTCTTGCTTAATCGTAATGGTTTGCTAGAATCCAAAGTGGCTTTTGATCATAGTTGATCGTGTATTTATGCCCTCCTCCTTGGTCCATACATAGTATATTAATTAATACATGATTTTCTTTCCTTGGATGTTTAAATTAACTAAGGGGAGTAAGAGCCTTCTTTATTTCTTTCCTTGCTTGATCCCTTTCCATGTAGAGTTGGTCTTTGCTAGGTTGGATTGCTAGAACTTTCCTAACCGTTGCTGGGCTAATCCGGGTAGTTCGGCGGTGCTCCGGCCTACTAAATTATGAGCCTAACAATTGCCCCCAATTCATGATGATGGCGGACACGCTAGATGGATGTCGTCATTATGAATTTGAACTCTTGGTTGATATCCCACTTCGATCTACTTGATTGTTCCTTCTTCTTCTAGAGTTGTGCTAACGATCACATCTAGGCAATGCTGACGACTTGGAACTTCATCTAGGTAGATGTTGACACTTCGGTTGGCAAAGGGAACTTCGTCCGTTGCTGCGAAAATCCTGCAAAAACTTTGAGTATTGTTTCATTTACGATTTTGTTAATGTAGTCGACATGAATAGTTATGTTTTATGTCAATGTCGCTCATGTTGTCTCCTTATGTTTTGGAGTTTGTGTTGTCGTGCTTATGAAGCACATGCTTCTGTTGTGTAATTCTGTTGTTTTGGCCAAAACATGCAAGGTGCATGGGTTTGTTGTTCATATGTTTTAATTGCATACGAAGGGCCCATGTCATCCTCGCTCTCCCTTAATGATGTGTTCTGGGAGATGTGTCAGTATCTTTAGGATGTTTGTTTGTCGTCTACATCGGCAACTGGTGCTTGGCTTACTCGTTAGTGCTCTGCATTTTAACATGTCGTCAGAGTCTGGCCGTCGGCTTGGAGCCAACGACCCTCCGATGATAAAGTTAGTAACTGAGATTATGATACATAATGACAAAACAAAGTTTTGCTTAAAGAAAATAGTTTTCCAACTCAATTATTTTTGCTAGAATATCAACTGAGTGTTTAAAGTTTGGTTATTCATCTTTATTATAAAAAGCTTTAATTTGACGAAAATGCTTAGTAACATGAAAAAGGCTACCTGTGTTCGGAAGTTGTTGTTTCTATTGATATAAGACGTAGCTCATTAATTTGTTTCAAGATGAGTGACGTACTGTTGAGATGATCATGGTTTGTAGAACTTGAGAAAGACTTACCCATTCCGTGTTTGATGATTACCTGTGTCAATCTGTCAGGTTCGACCAGCTTGATGTCGTCAGACCATATCTGATCTAAAGATTCACTTGGCCGTTGGTTTGAGGCCAACGGCCCTCCGACGATCAAGTTAGTAATGGAAATAAATGAAATATATGTTGTATACATTTATGAGAACGATCAAACTAAAAGTGAAAAGGTTTTAAGTGTACCGCATTCCAGCTTCTTGGTACTTGTTTACCGTCCATGGATGCTAACCGGTATGCCCCCTGCCCGACGACTTCGGTGATCTGGTAAGGGCCTTCCCAATTAGGACTAAACTTTCCGCTTGCCTCGTTGCCAAAAGATTTCCTAAGCACCCAATCACCTTTCTTGAATATTTTAGCTCGGACATCTTTGTTGTAACTTTTCGCCACCCTTTGTTGATAGGCCGCTATTTGCACCCTAGCGTTTTCTCTCAATTCGTCTATGGTGTCAAGGTCATGAACCAGTTCTATGTTGTTTGTTTCCTCTGTGATGAGCCCATACCTAGATGTTGGTACTTCGACTTCGACTGGTATGACAGCTTCACATCCATAAACCAACGAGAAAGGTGTTTGACCTGTGGCATTTTTTGGTGTCGTCCTGTCTGCCCACAATATCAGGGGCAACTCGTCGGCCCATCTTCCTTGTGCCTTTTCAAGCCGTTTCTTTAGATTTGAGATGATGATCTTGTTACTTGATTCGGCTTGTCCGTTTGCTTGCGGGTAACGAGGTGTCGACATCTCCATCTTGATGTTGTACTTTTCGCAAAAACGTCTTGTCTTGATGCTGATGAATTGCGATCCATTGTCGCACACGATTTCTGATGGGATGCCGAACCTGCTCAAAATGTTTCTTTTAATAAATGATATTACCTGGGTGTCGCGGATTTGTCGGAAGGGTTCCGCTTCGATCCACTTTGAGAAGTAGTCCGTCATTGCCAACATGTAGACCTTCTGCCCGGGTGCCTCAGGTAGCTTTCCCACGATATCCATGCCCCATTTCATGAAAGGCCACGGAGATAGAACAGGGTGAAGTGACTCTGCATGTTGATGGTGCAATGGTGCGTGCTTCTGACAAGGTTGGCAAGCTTGAGTGTAGGTGACAGCATCATGTCTCATCGTAGGCCAGTAATAACCAAACCTGAGGGCTTTATTGGATAAACTTCTGCCCGCTGCATGATTTCCACATTCCCCCTCGTGCAGATTTTTGAGCACCTTGACAGCTTCCTCAGGGGTCAAGCATCTTTGATATGGACCTGCCTTTGATCGTTTAAACAAAATGTCATCGATTAATAAAAACTTTGTTACCTTAGATAAGAGTGCTCTTGCTTCCCTTTTGTCAGTTGGGAGGATGTTGTGCTTGAGATAGTCCATATATGGCTTCATCCAGTTGCTGTCGGTGGTTGATTCAATGATATTGACGAATTCTGATTTCTCAATGGCGGGCTCAGTCAAGTGGACGAATGGTATGTTGTCATTGTTTTCTGCCCCCAGACATGATCCGACTGCTGCCAAGGCATCAGCTTGGACGTTTTCCCCCCTCGGAACTTGATCAAAAGTGATGTGGTCGAAAAAGTTGCTCAATTTAGTAACAACTTGAAGGTATGCCATCATCTTTAGGTCCTTAGCTGCATAGACTCCGTTAGCTTGATTAACAATTAAAAGGGAGTCACATTTTACCTCGATTAGTTTTATACCCAAGTTTCGGGCTAAGTTTAGTCCGAAAATCAGTGCCTCGTACTCCGCTTCGTTGTTTGTTGCGTTGAAATCACATCGGACAGCTTGTAGTATGGTGCCCCCTTGTGGTGACTTCAGCATGACTCCAAGGCCTGCTCCGTGCATGTTCGAGGCTCCGTCAGTATGCAGTATCCACTTCTGTTGGTGCTGATCGCCTATCAGAAGACATACTTCCTTTCCCGCTTCTACTTGTAGCTTGGGGCTGAAGTCCGCCACAAAATCGGCTAAAGCTTGTGACTTCAAAGCTGTCCTGGGTTCATATGTGATGTCGTATGCCCCCAACTGTATTGACCATTTGATCATTCGACCTGTTAGATCTGGTTTCCTCATGATGGACTTCATGGGATAGTTAGTACGGACGCAAATAGAATGTGATTCAAAATAAGGACGTAGTTTAACGGATGCTGTAATTAACGCCAATACTAACTTTTCTAAAAGCGCGTACCTGGATTCTGGCCCGTTTAAAGATTTACTTACATAGTAAACTGGTGTTTGTTGTCCGTCTTCTTCTCAGGTCAAGACCGCGCTGACGGCATGCTCATATACTGCCAAGTACAGCTGCAGTTCCTCCCCTTCCTTTGGTTTCGTCAGTAGAGGTGGTGTTGTCATATATTCCTTTAGTTGTTGCAGGGCTTTTTCATGCTGTTCTATCCATTCGAACTTCTTATTTTTTCTGAGAATGTCGTAGAAAAGTCGGCATCTGTCTGACGACTTCGATATGAACCTGTTGAGTGCTGCAACTCGTCCGGTCAGTTTCTGGACATCTTTGATTGATTTAGGAGATTCGATGTCTAATATGGCCCGGACTTGTTCTGGACTCGCTTCAATTCCTCTTTCACTGACAATGTAGCCGAGGAATTCTCCTGATGAGACTCCAAATGTGCACTTGGCGGGATTAAGCTTCAAGTTATACTCCTGTATCTTCTTGAATGACCTTCGTAGGTGATCAATGTGGTCTGTTGCCTTCTTGGATTTGACTAGCATGTCGTCAATATACACTTCCATGGTTTTTCCAAGTTGGTCTTTGAAGATCATGGTGACCAATCTTTGGAAAGTGGCGCCTGCATTTTTCAAACCGAAAGGCATGACAACATAACAATACGTACCTGTCTCGGTGATGAATGCGGTCTTCTCTTGGTCATCTGGGTGTAATTGAATTTGATGGTAACCGCTGAAGGCGTCCATGAATGTCAACATTTCGTGTCCTGCTGTGGCATCTGCGAGGACGTCGATGTGCGGCATCGGGAACGAGTCTTTGGGACACGCTTTGTTCAAATCAGTGAAGTCAACGCACACCCGCCACTTAGGTTTTTGGCCCTTTTGGTGGCCCTTTTTCTTCTGCACTACAACAACATTAGCAAGCCAATTAGGATATTTTACCTCGCGTATTTTACCAGTGCGTAGTAGTGTCTCGACTTCTTGATTGATGATGTCGTTCCTTTCCCGGGCGAAACGTCGCCTTTTCTGCTTGACAGGTTTATGTGCAGGGTTTACATTCAGCTTGTGAGTGATCACTTGCGGGTCAATCCCCTTCATGTCGTCATGGCTCCAGGCGAAGACACTTTTATGCTCCTTCAGAAAAGTAATAAGTTCTTCCTCCATCTGAGTTGACAGGTTGCCCCCAATGCGGACGACTTTATCCGGATGATCTGGGTCGATGACGATTTCTTTAGTGCTGTTGTCATCTTCCCCCATCGGAATGAAGTCGCCCTTTAGTTGCTACGCCGAAGTCGTCGCAGAGGCGGTTGGCTTCATTGCTTTTTGATAGCATGACTTAGCAGTGGCCCTGTCACCTTGGATGGATTGCACTCCCCATGGCGTTGGGACTTTGACAACCTGGTGGTATGTTGATGGAATTGCCCCCATTTGATGTAGCCAAGGCGTCCCCAATATCATGTTGTAGGCGGGCAGATTTTGGACTACATCGAATTTTACCTGCAAATTAAGACCAACAGCATGTATAGGCAAAGAAACGTTACCTATTGTCTGACTTGGCTCGCCATTGAATCCGACGAGGGTGGAGCCGGAGACAGTCAGGTCTTCCTCCTTGTACCCCATCTGTTTTAGTGTCTTTAACGTTGTGATGTTGGCAGTGCTACCATTGTCAACTAGAACTCGTCTCACCTTACAATTTGCTACCCTAAGAGCAATGACTAAGGTGTCATGATGAGCATCATTTGGGCTCATCAGATCCGTTTCATCGAACGTGATGGGTGCATTTCTCCAAGCCTCTTCCTTTCGGACGATTTGATACACCTGTGATGACTTGTCTCGGGAATATTCCCGAGCTTGTCTCTTCGCTGCAGAGTAGGTTAGTCCACATAAATCAGAACCACCGTTAATGAAATTAATTACCTTTTGTGGCGGTGTAGGTGAAGGAGGTCGTTTCTGATCTATGGACGACTTCTGACTCCTGTGTAACATGGATTTCGTCTGTTCTGACATGATCTCCGTTAGGTACCCGTTCCTCAAGAGGTAGGCAACCTCTTTTCGCAACGCGACACAATCCTCCGTGTTGTGTCCAATGTCGTCGTGGAAGTCGCATCTCTTATTGGGATCTTGTCGCCCGCTGGATTTGTCTGACTTCCTAGGCCATCGGACCTTCTCTCCCAATTTATCTAGGGCGTTGATAAGGCCAGTAGTGTTGACATTGAAGCAGTATGCTAGGATGGAAGGTGGCAGGCTAGGATCATCAAGCCAAGTAGTCGCCGATGCTACAGGTCGATCTTCATTCCTCGCATAAGGCTTCCCCGTCCTGTAGTCGTGTTTTCTGGAAGTGTTTGCTTTCCGTTGTCCTCCTTCATATTCATCAGGCCGATGACGTGCATGTTGATCTTCTTCAAGTCGTATGAAGGCTAAGGTTTTGGCCTGGACGTCACCAAAGGTCCTGCACGGATATTTGGTCAACTCCCTGTATAACTCTGAGTTTTCAAGTAATCCTCTCCTGAATGCCTCCACAGCGGTCGGCATGTCGCATCTGGGAATCGACACCTTCTCCTTGTTAAAGCGATGTAGATAATCTCGCAGAGATTCATTTTGCCCCTGGACCACACGATATAAGTCACTGGTCTGCTTTTCCAGAGTTCGACTACTCGCGAATTGTTGGTTGAATAAGTTGACCAATTCAGCGAATGAGTTTATGCCCTCATTTGGTAGGTTGACAAACCATGTCAGCGCTGGTCCAGTTAATGTTGTTCCGAAGGCCCTACACATGCAGGCCTCTCGCTGATCAGGTCTGACCGAAATGGCCAGCATTCGCTGTTTATACTGAGCGACATGTTCCACTGGATCGGACGTCCCGTCGAACAGCCTCATTGTAGGTGCGGCAAACTTCCTTGGAATTTCGACATCGGTAATATGTCGTCCAAATGGGGATTCGGCATAGCATGTTTGCGAGGCGACATCCAGCGGTGGCGGAACTCCAGGTATCCCGTTGACCTTTTCCCGCATCTCTCTCATCTCTTCCATGAGGGTGGCCAACGAGTTTACCAGATATGTTTGCAATGGTGACACTGACGCTTCATGTGGTGGTGGCGTCTGAGCGGCTCTTCGTTCGGCTGGCGACGATATATTGATGATTTCTGGTTCCAGAGGCCTTGGGTTGCCGGCGTCGACATGTCTGAATATGTTGACATGTCTTGGAATTTGTCTTCTTTGGGGCTCTGTAAACAAGTTCCGAGAGACATTCCTTCTGGGAAGCGGGAATGAGCCAGGACGACTTGATGGTCCTGCTCCTCCAGATGTGCCGCCTTCATGGTAAGGGACGACAGGTACTGCAAGTGACGACATGATGTTCGACGACGGCATTGGCTGGTTGATAGTCTGCAATCGTGATGTCGTCGGTCTGACCCGCAACGAATCTGGGAAAGAACATATCGGGGTTCTTGTATTTGGGGCTGTTTCCGGGATGAGGGGTTCATATGGTATAAGCTGTGAAATTACCGGGGAGTAAATTCCGTCATTCGAATCAAAACCCACCATCTCCGGGAACGATTCCTTCATGAAGGAGAATGTTGAGGTTGAAACCGGTGCTGACTCCATGTCCATGGTTGAGGTCGGAGCAGGCATTGAATCCATGTCCAACCTTGAAGCCACGGTCATGATCTCCTTTCCCCGTCGTGAGTTCGAGGCTATGGACGCCACCGACTGCACCTGGGAACGCAAAGCGTCATTCTCCCCCTGGAGGAAGGCTATTCGCTGACGCATCTCCTCCCTGACGGCTTCCAGCTGGGTCTGCATCTCTTCCCTCGACTGGTCGGACCTCTTGGCCGCACGCAATTCTTCTCGAACAGCTTCCAATTGGGTTTGAATCTCCTCTACCAAAGTGTTTGATTTTTCGGTCATGGTTGATTTCTTTTTTTTTGCAAGATTTTCCCACAGACGGCGCCAAATTGTTTTAGCCAAATTAAGCTAAACTATGAATAATGATTGTGAGGGAATCGAACAACTAAGAATCAACACTAAGGAGATTAAGAACAAAAGAAATAGCAATAAGAATAGATTAATATTCGAACAAAGGCTTCTTGCTTAATCGTAATGGTTTGCTAGAATCCAAAGTGGCTTTTGATCATAGTTGATCGTGTATTTATGCCCTCCTCCTTGGTCCATACATAGTATATTAATTAATACATGATTTTCTTTCCTTGGATGTTTAAATTAACTAAGGGGAGTAAGAGCCTTCTTTATTTCTTTCCTTGCTTGATCCCTTTCCATGTAGAGTTGGTCTTTGCTAGGTTGGATTGCTAGAACTTTCCTAACCGTTGCTGGGCTAATCCGGGTAGTTCGGCGGTGCTCCGGCCTACTAAATTATGAGCCTAACAAACTTGTGAAGAGCATTCACACGGAAGAGAATGGATGGCAAAGAACCGTAAGGTGTAAACCACACATGGCTAGAATGGGTTCATCTGTCCCTATCACATACCCGCATCACGGAAAAGAGCATTCCAGACTTCCCGTTGAAGGCTTGAAAGCATTATAGTTGATAAAAAATTTGTAACCAAATATTATACGTTGGACCTATGAATTGGTTACATAATTTAATACCGAACATGGTCTAATAATAAAAGTATTATTACTAAAAATAATAATTAAAATATATCCCCGCCAGCTTTCACGTGCAACGGCTTTGTCACGTACCCGAATGAAACACCGGCCTTTGTACAAATGACACTTGTATGGTCGCAATATTTTCCTTCTTATAATAACGCTATAAAACAAAAAGATGACATTTGCAATCCTTTAGATTAGTATTATCCATAGTTCCCAGTCCAACCGTCTTTATAAAGGGTATGAATGTTATTAAATGTCCCTTGTTTTATTGATTTGATTGGGCTTATACACAAAATGTATATTCTTATATATCTTGTTAGCGTATCTATCTTTTTTGTAATAAATTGCTTATATTAAATCACCAGAACCGATTAAGTAAGTTATATCAAGACAAGAAACAACAAACCAATTATCGGTCTTTAGGTTAAACGTTAAGCGAATCATTTTAGTAATATGACTCGCTAAAAATGATACATCTCGTCTCATCCTTCACCTTGATTTGATCCTGACCCTTGAAAACGAAAAAGACGAAAATCAAAATAGTCTCACTCGAAAAAAGCAACACAAAAACTGAGACCATCTAAGATAGTGCAAAAGGATAACTTAAGATTGGAAAAGGTGAGCCGGTCTTAAATAGAGGCGGGTCTGCCCTCTATAGCCCGCCAACATCCTAATTTCTTAACTCATCCAGTAACAAATATTCGGAAATGAATGCAACATGAGCCTGGCAGGGCTGGTCTTGATATTGTATGGGTCCGGGGCGATTGAAAAAAGAGAACCCTTAAAAGGTTATATAAATATATTGCAAAGCTTAACTTTATATATGCAAATTTCAACATACAAAGTAATGTAAGTCTTTCATCAAAGTCTTAATATATAAACTAAACGAATAAAAATTATATCAAAAAATAAAAAATAAAACCAGAAAATTACTTGTGAAATTGAAATTTCAAATTTGGAAGATATTTTTGAGAAAATTAGAAGAGTGTTGATTGTTGAGAAAAACGAATTAAAGTCCAAAGATGAAACCTTGAAATTAGGCCTGCCTAACGAGAAATGATGTCAGACCGGGGCCATTTGAGGCCCTTCCCGATAGAATTTTTTCATGAAACTTTTTAAATATATTCTTCATGAAATCTATAATATCTCCACAAAGTTTCAGATCAAAATTCAACCTGAAAGTCAGTTAAATAAATTATTGAAAGATAGTGCGCATTATTTATATACACAAAGCGCAGTGTGTTTCAATATTTTATTAAACTGACTTCCTGGTTGATTTTTAAACTAAAATTTTGTGAATGTAATTTACACTTGATGAAAAATACTCTAAAAAAGTTTCATAAAAAAATTCCTCCATGAAGGGCCCCAAATGACCTCGGTCTGATATGAATTATCCTCTCTATATTTATTCATTTATATATAATTATGGGCCCCTGTAAATGTTGGGCCCGGGGCACAAGCCCGGCCTGCCCTTGTCTAGGGCCGGCCCTAGAGCCTGGGCACAAAGATTAAGAAACAAAGAAAAAGTAATATACTTACCTATTTTACCCTGCAATGTACGTATAAACCAAAAAGCTCATAAGTGCTACACTTGCACATCAATCAAACTTTATATTAGGGATAAGGGTCAGTTTGGTCCTTGAAGTTACAAAAAAGGGGTCAAATAAGTCCTTATATAGAAGATTCTGTCTGGACGTGCCATTTGAGGTGGCTCCCGGTGGAATTTTTTTATTAAATTTTTTGAGCATCTTATTCATTAAGTCTAGTTTACTCATACCAAATTTCAGATAAAAATTCAATCGGGAAGACATTCAAATGAGTTCTTGAAGATAACTGTGCCGTTAAAAGCGCTGTTATCTTTAAGAATTCATTTGAATGTTTCCCTGATTGAATTTTTAGCTGAAATTTAGTATGAGTAAACTACACTTAGAGCCCGTTTGGTAGCACCAAAATCGGCTGTTTTGGCTGATTCTGCTGAAATTTATGATATTCTGGCTGGAGTGGCTGTTTTGGCTGATTCTGCTGATTTAAGAAAAAAATATTTTAAAAATATATTTTATTAATAAATTAAAGAAAAAATTATATGTAAAAATAGCTAAAATGGTCCTCTACAGTAACTTCAGCCAATACAGCCAGAAAAGTAACTCCAACCTTACTTTTTTGGCTTATTACACAATTCAGCGCGCGAAAGTAAAAGTTACGTGTTTGGTGAAAAAGCTGGCTGATAAGCCTGATAAGTCGAAAACAGAGTTCTCCAAACGGGCTCTTAATGAATAAGATGCTCAAAAAAATTCATCAAAAAATTCTACCGGGAGTCACCTCAAATGGCACGTCAGAACAAAATGTTCTATATAAAGACTTATTTGACCCTTTTTTTTGCAATTTCGAGGACCAAACTGACCCTTTACTTCTTTATATTAATACGGAGTAATATCCACATACTAATACGGAGTAAATCTGAAACTTTTTCCTCCGGTACGAGCTTCGGTGCATCTGCCTTCACCGGAATATTGAGCAGAGACAATGGTTTCGCATATTCTCCTTGGCCCCGAATAGGTAGCCTCTCTTGCCGCTTGAATGTGGGGTGGGGTATCCGGAACCACTAAGTCTTCCAAGTCGTTCAACTGGTTCAAGCCCAAGGTCGGGGGAGTATGCGGAGCAAGAAAGTACTCTTCATCGTCGTTGAAGTCTTCGATTTCCCAAAAATTACAAAACAACTTCGTCAATTAAATTACCTAGGCATCAAGGGTAACAAAGATTGGAAAAAATAAAGAATGAAAGTCAAGATGGTGCAATAAAGATGAAGATCAGGAATTGTGGAGGCGATGGAGATGGTGGAATAAAGATGAAGATCAGGAAGGGTGGGTGGAATGAATGGTAGGAGCGTAGAATAATTGAGGGTATAAAGGGTATTTTAATTGTTATATATTTCCTAAAAAGGAAAGGTTGTATTTAATTTGAAACTGCCGAGAGTGGAAAGTGTTGCATTTTGTAAAGAACGGAGGAAGTATTAATCTTCTTAACCTTCTTCTGTACATAACCTAAGTTCACTTTTATCCAAACAACATTTATTCCATTAACCTAAGTTCACCTTATTTATTTTCAAACACTATTTTACGCATAAACATAGGTTCTCTTTGATTAACCTAGTTTTTAATAAAACTTAGATTTACTTTATTGCACTAGATTTATTTAACTTTACTCTATCCAAACGTCTTTACTGTGCAACGGTCCAACCTCCATCGACTTCACTCATCTTCCATCTAAAATTACCAAATTTCATGTCCTAATTTCAGCTACTCCACAAGATAATACATGCTCCACATTCAATTTCCTGCCGCCTCATCACAAGATATAAGCATGACTAAAATATTCAACTTTATGATTATTTAATTAGAAATTTAATCCGGATTATTCTAATTCTTACGGTTTGTTGGGAGATTTTCCTTTAGAAAATGGGGATCTGATTTCCACACATGAATTTGAAGAGAATTACTCCTTTCTAGAGGAATTTATGCTTAATGACTGAAACTTCAACGAAGGATAACCATTTCCTTAGTCTGTAAAGGTCGTTTTTTTGCTCCAGTCTATATCACACGCTTAACTTCAGTAAAAGACCAATTAATTTGTGGAGTACTTATTCTTTTGACTTTTGAGAAGAAAATGTCTTTGAAGGATATGATGAATGTTTTATATTTTAGCTTCTCTAATCTCTATACAAAGAAATAATACTATTTCAAAAGGTAGCTTATTTACAATAACAGATAATACAATATTGTTATCAATTGGACAATCAAGAAAAGGTTAACGACCCATAATTGGACAATCACGCACATACATCCGAAGATTAACAGAGCCTCGGAGTATTTAGCTTACCGAAATACTTCGGTAAAAACCAATAATCATCATTTTACTCACTTTGTTGGTATCCTTAAATTTGATGCAATTAGTTTCCCTTATGTACTTTAATTTTGAGTAGGCTTTGGTTTTGCCCTCCTACTCTTTGTATTCTCTTTTTTCTCAATAAATAGGTGGGGTGTTCCCTGGCCCCCACCCCATAAAACCCTATGGGGTTTTTTGGATCATTACCGGGTCAAAAAAAAAAAAAAAACAGATAATACAATATACGAAGTATAATACATAAAATCAATTTATAATCACATACAAAAACTTACAATAATACAAAAAAGGTGGATGCTTAAAAACTACTTGACTGTTTTAGAATACATAGAAATGGAAATATTACTAACTGCAACATAAATAGAAGATACTACTAATTACAATACAAAGATCAAATATTAGTAACGTGCAAGTCTTGTAATGATAACGAGTGATAATCAATTGGTGCATGCAATAGTATAATTAAACTTATTATTACCAGTCTTAAAAATATTAAATTGTAGGGAAAAAAACTAACCATTAGCAACCTAGTAAAACTAATTTCAAGAGGAGGTTCTGTGGTTGTGGAGCAGGATACTCCAATCTGTGATTTCTGTTATTCTCACAAATTTAAAAATGAGACAAATCCATTTGATAAGTTGATAATAACAAATAAATTTGCTTACTTTCGTTGATGCGACTTTTTCCATTTTTTTATTTGCTTCAAGACAACTCTTATGACGCCTTTTGTTGTTTGCACCAAATTTTTGCTTGAACCCCACTACTGTTAGGGTGCATTGAGGTGTGGAAATGACATTAACATCAACATTAGCACTTGAGCTTGAACAATTTCTTGTCAAATGAAGGTCCATGAGTCGCCATTCTAAATCATGCATTGTACAGTCAACATCATGGCGGTACGTACCTTCCTTAGACTTGCTTGCCTCGGAAGATATACGTATAGAGGTGCGACTCATATCTCTAAATCATTGTGTGGCTTGTATCTTAGGATCCTCCTCTATCTCATTAGTAACGTGCAAGTCTTGTAATGATAACGAGCGATATTCAATTGGTGCCTACAATAGTATAAACTTATTATTACCAGTCTTAAAAATATTAAATTGTAGTGAAAAAAGTAACCATTAGTAATTGAGTAAAACTAATTTCAAGAGGAGGTTCTGTGGTTGTGGACCAGGATACTCCGATCTGTGATTTTTGTTATTCACACAAATATAAAAATGAGACAAATCCATTTGATAAGTTGATAATAACAAATAAATTTGCTTACTTTCGTTGATGCGACTTTTTTCGTCTTTTTATTTGCTTCAAGACAACTCTTATGACGCCTTTTGTTGTTTGCAACGAATTTTTGCTTGAACCCCACTATTGTTTGGGTGCAATGAGGTATGGAAATGACATTAACATCAACATTAGCACTTGAGCTTGAACAATTTCTTGTCAAATGAAGGTCCATGAGTCGCCGTTCTAAATCATGCATTACAATCAACATCATGGCGGTACCTTCCTTAGACTTGCTTACCTCGGAAGATATACGTATAGAGGTGTGACTCATATCTCTAAATCGTTGTGTGGCTTGTATCTTAGGATCCTCCTCTATCTCATTTGTTGTTGCATCATATGTTGTATAAGCTCTTTCTTTGTTCGTCCACCTAGACATGATATTCTTGTTAGGGAGAAGTTTTACATTGTTCAAACATGATATCATAGATCTTTAGGGCATGGGAGCATACAATTCCAATATGTTCAAACTTTTTACACGAACATGCTACTGTGTCGCCACTAGCATCAAACGATACATTATACACTTCCTCTTGATCAACCATAGACATAACATAATGCTTAAATTTGTCACTGTCATCCACGTTGTTGATAATAAGTAATAACTTGATCTCTTTGACCATATTCATCTTGAAATAAATCAAAAACAGTTGGAGTGTATTGCTAGAAAGTTGTTTCATCATGCGTGATTTTTATTCCTTAGTCGCGGCATTTTAATTTGTCTCTTGAATAATATTCAACTTCACTTCATTGTACCATTTTTCATCAATAACTCTCAAAAAATTTGAAGAACTTGATAAGATCAACAGTTGGATTAAGTATTTCTTTCAAATCTGAGTTATAGCTCTCACTAAGTTGTGTGCTACGAATTCCAAGTGTGAAAGCCCTCTTCATGTAACACTTTGCCCATTTGTGTTTGAATAAGTAAGCATTAATTATCCACTGATTTTCTTTTACATCATGATCTGTGAGTCTGTGACCATTTTTGTCCAAGTATCCTCAAACACGTTCTCATGAGATATTGCATACATACATTGTGATATGTCTGTCAAGATGTGGCAATCTCCTATAGGCAAATGAGCTAAGTGTTTTGTGCAATTTTTCATAAGATGCCATGTATACCGTCTGGCATAACTTCAGATAATGTGCATGCCGTTGTGGCATCCTGGTCAATGAAGATAATAAGTGGTTTTTTTAACCCATTAGCTTCAAGAAATGTTTGAAATAACCACTTAAATGAATCTGTGGTTTCATCAAACAACAATCCTGCTCCAAAAATTACAATTCCTCGATGGTGATTTAAACCAGAAAAGACTGCAAGTGGTCTGCTTTTTTTTTTCATTTGTACCGAAAGCTATGTCAAGGGACACTACCTCACCGAATAGTGCATAATCAATTAACATCCTAGCATCAGACCAAAATACATTAGTCATCTGTTCTTCCACATCCAACTGGTAAGCATAGAAAAATGAAGGATTCTCTGATGCTTGTTTCTGGAAATAGTGTGTGATTGTAGACTTGTAGTGGCTTCACCATAAGCCATGTTTCTTTCTCTCCTTGACTTGAGCTAATTTTTTTTGCATCATCTCGAGTAAATCCAACATTCTCTCTTCCTCCAGAATGTAAACTCATCAAATCAAAAGAGGCCTTTTGCCTGAGACCAGAATCCTATAAGCTTGCACTTCTGAAATTTTTCTTTGTGATGGGATCATATGAATTGCCTCTGGATTGTGCAAGGTATGATTATGTTCCTCTATGAACTCTTTCACTTCATATTTCCCAGAAATAACTTTGAATATTATACGTGCTCTGCAACCTGTTCTAGTCTCACTTCGAGGATTTTTTGTATTCACATGTCTCTTGTCAATTTGTCGAAATCCCTCCTTTGAGCACACATAAATCACTGATGTGATCTTTGTTTTGTCTTTCTTGCTAACATTGTTGTTATTCTTTCGCACTCCAAAACCTATTTTTCCACCGTACATCCTTCAAAAATTCCTGGCTGCCTCAGTACTATCAAATCTCACCCCCACCATAGGATTCAAAATTTCCTCCATTTCTTCTAGTTTAAAAAAAATACTAACAATAAGACAAGGAGAAATTATATCTAAGAAATACATGGAAAAATAAATTGTCCTTGTATATTTTTTTAATGAAAACTAGCCTCTATTCATATTATAAGTTTCAGGATCATTACATCAATCAAAGGAAAAACAAATCTGACACCAACTAGACTCCAACAACTACGACTGTAAATCCTATGATGAGCCTTAGAAACGGTCACCCATGAAAGAACAACACGAATAGCTAACCATGTAATGGGCTTGACACAACCATCCATATTCCCATAGATTCAAACATGCTCAATTACATAAAACAAGGCTAAATTCTCAAACAAACAGACAAGTCTAACAACATAGACGATACCAAGAAACCAAATGATAAAAGAATGAAAACTTATTGGAAAACTTTCACGTCGTCTAGCATCTCGCACAACCCGTGGCGGTGGTTCAGGAGGAGGACGTATCCTTGGAGCCACTCTAATTGATTCTCCATTGTCAATAATCATCTTGACTGCTCGAAATCCGTGCAACTCTCCCCGTCCCGCGCTCGTAGCAAATCCACCGCTAGCGGTCATCTTCATCGTTGTCATGCCCTTGCTACTTTGCTCACGAAAAATTTGATCGCTGAACTCTGGCTTCGATGTCGTCAAGCTTGGGCAATGATTCTTGTCAATCTGCCTCAAATCCAATCCCAGCGCCGGACATAGGTGAAGGGGATTCACCGGCCGGAAGAACCAAACTTTAGATCTACTAAGGAAAAACCAAACCCTAGACCTGCTAGGTATAGACCGCGGTTGTGAGAATATGATCCTAAAACACCAAGAAGAAACGCCCAATCAAGCCAATGTAATTCATAGAGAAGAACCCATCTACGCTAAAGTGGCTAGGGAAAGAGGGAAGAGCGGCTCCGTAATTCCTTGTATATTTATATAACGTATTTGTTTCAGTGACACCTAATTTCATTTAAACATTATTTTTTGATTTAATTAATAATTTCCAACAAATGATTATAAAACTCCAAATAAGTGAAATAACAACTATATTGATCTTATATCACACGTATATAATATAATGGCATAAATAATTGCATGCACTATGTTTCATGGAGTACAAATTTGGAGTTGGAGAACAGGATAGCAAAATCACATATACTTTAATGACGGAGCAAATCGATGGGATAATAGGAGCTTCTAGTGCATCGTACTCTATTTTTTTTAACCTTTATGCGCAGATGGCACTGCAATAGAGGACAAAGTGAAGATCTAAAGTGGCGCCGAATAATGAGTAGTGGCGGAAGTAATGAAAGAGGTTGGGATTTGGCGCAAACCTAAACCTTCAACATATAAATTTAAATTTAAAAGAATCTCATTGGACAAGCTGAAACATATAAATTTAAAATTAGTTAAATTTGGCTACCGTTCATCTATTATATCTGATGAATAAGGCGGGTTCCTTACAAATGGGAAATTTCATTATCTTATTGAATACGGAGTATGAAACAACCAAAATACATATATCACTTTATACGCTAGTGTTAATGAGTATATTGTATAGATAATGGCTGAAAATATTATTTAAAAATGAGTACTTTTTATCTTTTACACCAAAATTTCTTGCTAACTCTTATCATTTACTTTTGACAAATTTGTAATTAGTTAGAACACTCGCCGTAGTTGTACAAATATATTATAATGGACATGGTCGAGTCGTCGAGACAATAGAGACCATGTGTAACAACAAAAATCGGGCCTTTTTTCTAACACACATATAGAAATAAAACAAATTAAAAATTTATAATAGTAATAAATACTAATAATTTGTTTTTTGGCAAAACTAATAATTTGTTTTAAAATATAAGTTAATAAAATACATTTCATTTTAAAAAGAGCCATTTTTTTGAGTATTTTTAGATGCAAAGTCATCTATCAAACGTTCAGTGTGAATCTCTTGAAATGTTTGAAACTCTATTTATCAAGAGCTCCTTTTTTAGACAAAGATAATTTTTCAATTCTTCTTTTTGTTTTTAAGCTTCTCATGTCTAGATGAATATTTCTTTGGAAATATACTTAGTATTTCTTATTGAAATCCTCCAATAATCATGTACATATCCACTAGATACAAAAAGAATTAATAACGAATTGATAGAATACCGAACAGGTACATATTTACTAAGTTGCACGGAAACGCCAAACGGGAAACGTGAAACGGGAAACGCGAGAAAAGTAATTTTTAAAAAATATAGGATACGAAACGTGGGGGAAACACGTAAATATTATAAAATATAAGGATATATTTATAAATACTTTTTAATATATGTACACAAGTTTTTCCATATGCACATGTTTCTTTCATATAATTTGTTTAGTAACCAAATAATAAAATCACTCTATATGTTCAAATTTAGATATTATTTCATACTAGTATTAGTACAATAGTACATAATTAAACATAAAATGTACGGAGTAATACATTTCAGCAATACATTGCGTTACGAAATGTAACAAGTGTTGCTGCTGAGAAATACCACAAAAAATCACTATTAAAAATAATTATTTTCCACCACAGAATCTTTAAAAAAGGGAAAAAAAATTGGAATCCGAGGTTTCCGAAACGTAGTGAAATGAGTTTCCAAATTTTTCTTAATTAAGGAAATGGCCACGAAACGGGAATTTGAAGTTTTCGAGTTTCAAAAACGCTACCGAGTTTCCGAAATGTGGAAATGTGAGTCATGAAGAGTTTTCGTGCTTCATAGGTACATAATTATGCCCACTTAGCAAATTCTGTCGCTGGACCGCTAACTGAGTTGCCAGATGATGCGCAGCCCAATTGGGCTCACGCTTGACCGATCCAAAAGAAACCCCTCGAGAAAACCTGTAGCATTTCCTTCATCTTCCTTCCCTTCGTCTTGTATATAGCTAAGGGCCACCATCGAATCTGATTCCGTCCACTTGGAAATTTGAGTATCCCGCCTCAATGATGAACGACTTAGAGCCCGTTTGGTAGCACCAAAATCGGCTGTTTTGGCTGATTCTGCTGAAATTTATGATATTCTGGCTGGAGTGGCTGTTTTGGCTGTTTTGGCTGATTCTGCTGATTTAAGAAAAAAATATTTTAAAAATATATTTTATTAATAAATTAAAGAAAAAATTATATGTAAAAATAGCTAAAATGGTCCTCTACAGTAACTTCAGCCAATACAGCCAGAAAAGTAACTCCAACCTTACTTTTTCGGCTTATTACACAATTCAGCGCGCAAAAGTAAAAGTTACATGTTTGGTGAAAAAGCTGGCTGATAAGCCTGATAAGCCGAAAACAGAGTTCTCCAAACGGGCTCTTAAAGTTTTGGGATTGTTTTATTTTAATTAATTAAATATTAAGATGAACAACTTATATGATTTTAATTAATTAATGAGATAAAAGACTTGGATTTGCTACTTTCCACTTGTTGATATGTTTGTTGACCCCGGTTATATCTATAACTTACCTCTTCTCGAATACTCAATCGAGGAGTATCTCCAATTCATCGAGGGTAGTTATTAATAACGATCGTTCATTAATAATTCTTACTATTACTCAAGTATATAACACCGCCATAACCGACTTGATAATAGCATTTAATATCTTAACTCCTTGATGAAATTAACTGAGATTGATAACCTCAACACAATGGTTTCGGTTTAACTAACACAATTAATCCCTCTTAAGATTATTAACCACGACCGTGCATAAATAACCCGAAGTTACTTACTTGTAAATCATCAATGATTAACCATTGGTTCATTGATCGTTTTTAGTAGTAATTAATGTCATGATGTTAACTAATTGTCATCTTAGCCCTAATAGAGGGTTCCGGAACCAACACACGCATGAAGAAAAAGGATGGACCGGGTAGAAGGACGCATCAAAGAGGGGGAGTAGGTTGCTTTATCCCTAAATCGGCCAATACCTCCACACTCTTCACCTTATTGGTCATCATGGTGGTGCCAAGTATCATAAAGTAGTAACATAGTACATGGTTCATCATCCCTGGAACATCGGTGATATCCTAAAGACACAACTCGCCGACAAAATTGAAGATACACAAAGCACTCTAGATCACAAACCCAAAAGCAAATTGGAGAAGTACATGTGGTACTCTCCGAGAACAAAAGCGTGAGTTACGTTCTTGAAAGCATAAAGCTAACACTGCCAACACCTAAACATGCAATCACAATCAATCACATTCTAAATTCAAACATCTCCAACAAACCAAACCTGTCTGTTTCTTGTTGAGTTTGACATGCATGATCTTGATACTTGCACTTCTTATCTTCAATTCCCCCTTGTTATTAGGGTTAGATTTTTTATCCTCAACCAAGTGAAGATGGGGCTGTCCAGATTCAACTTCACTATCAATTTTGTCATTCTCTTGCACACGAAGAGACTCCTCAATGCGCAAGTAACTTCCAAGTTGAACTAACGACACTTCCTCATTTTCATGTTTTAAAGAACATTTAAAATCCTTCCGAAAAGGTGGAAGTTTTTCAATTACACTCGGCATTGCATATGATTCATCAACACCTATCTTACGGAGTCTAAATTGACCAAGCACACGAAGGAGTTCATTGTATTGTTTCATAATCGGCCTTGAGTCAACCATTTCATAATTACTAAAAAAATTCACCAAGAACTTCTTTCTAGAAGCATCTTTGGTAATGTATTTTGATCCAAGAGAATTCCACAATTCCATCGCACTCTCAACATTTTGGTATATATCAAATTAAGCATCTACATACCGTTAAGAATGTGGCATTTACATATGTAGTCATCGTTCTGCCACTTGTTACGCCTCCTAGTTTGATCCAAAGTTTCATCTTCCATCACTTCTGGTATCGGAGTGCTCAACACGTACACAACCTTCAAAGTCGTGAGAAGGAAGTGCATCTTCTTCTGGCATCTTCAGAAAATTATTACCTTGAAACTTCTCCAATTTCTGAACTTGAATGTCATATCTTGCATGGTACACATGATTATCACAAAGAGAATATCAATTCGATTGTTGGGGTTCGCCGTAGGGGGTGGTGATCAAGTACTTTGATTGATTGATGACCGTGTAAGTTCACTTTACGAATTGATATTTATTTTCTATGTGTGAGTACAAGAAATTCAATCTAGAATAATCCTTAAGAAAACTCAAGAATTTAGGCACAAATTCAAGAGCACAAACTAGTGAGTATATGGATTGTTTTTTATTTGAATTCCAAAGTGATGTTTTAGTTCCATATGAGGTAATTTCTATTTGTCATTTAGGTACTTTTTTATTGGTGAGTAAATTCAAGAGTACAAACTAGTGAGTATATGCACAAATTCTAGACTGTTATAGTATTTGTTCAATGTTAAATACAACATCCTTGATTCAGATTAGTTTCAAAATTATGACCTTCTTGTGAGTGTCGCAATAATGTTATCGAACAACAAGGTACTTGACATCATTTAAATATTTTTTTACATGCTTTTCCAAAAACGTTTCATTAAATTCGTAAAATTGGTTCCATACATTTAAGAAGTCCAATTTAAAAACAAATCCTTACAAGTGCTTCTTTTTGGCGATTTATTATGGGAAAACTTCACAAATAGTCTTAAAGTTAGAAAAATATCACGTTTTTTCCTTTTCAAACGTTTTTTCAAAAATAGACTAGTCACGCCTTTTATTTCACAAATAGACTCTTAGTGTAATCTCTGCTCTTGATAAGCGTAAGTCAAATTTGTCCAGTGGTACCAGTTGGTAGTTCCATACAAGGTAGTTTCGCTCCTTATTGATAAATTCATAAAAGTTGCCTTTGGTATTCAACTTTTTTAATAGACAAATAAATATGCAAAAATCTACTGAGGTTAAAAAGAGAATTAATTACATGGAGTAAGTAATAAAAGCCTAATAATATAAAATTAAATTATAAATAGGAAAATAGGGAAAATTAGAAAATAGGGAAGAAAAACTCGATTAGAAAATAAAAGAGGAAAAATTTCACAAATAAGCTCAAAACTGGAAAAAATAAAAATAAAAAATGGGAAAATAAATGTACAAAAATATTTAAAATATTCAAAATGAGGGAAAATAGTAAAAAGGTAAAAGGTTTTAATTTTTTAAATATTTCATACTCCATATAAAATAATTGCATGTTTAATACTCCCTCAGAATTTTAAAGTTTGCTACACTTTCTTTTTTTGAATGTATTTAAAAGTTTGCTATACTTTTCCCTTTTGGTAAATTTTTTCCTTTAAAATGCTCAATTAACCTTACTTTTTTCTACTTTTTATCTTGTTTTTCATACTTTTCCACCTTCTTTCATACTTTTTCTACACTATTCATTACCCCTATAATTTCACCGTTAAATGTTGTGCCCAAATCTAATGTAGAGAACTTTAAAATACAGAGGGAGTAGAAAAAGTATAAAATAGTTATAAAAAATAGACTTAAAGTTATAAAAATGTAAAATAAAAAAAATAGTTTTTAAATGTAATGTTTCTTAAAGTGCATAAATTTTGAATTGTTATTATTATTACCATTTTATTTTTACTTTTTTGTTGCATATGGTTTCTTTGTGTTTCTTTTTGTTGCCATTTCTAATTTTTTTGTTTTTTATTGTTTCTTTATGTTTCTTGTTTTTATTTTCAAATTCATAAACACAATTTAACATTTTCAGTGTTTGTATCTAAATCTATCTAGATATTTCTATTTTAAGAATGTACAAAAATAAATAGAAATCAAAATAAACAACAAAATTCTAAATAAATACAAGTAATAATAAGAAACACAGTGCAACAAAAAATAACACGATGCAACAATTAGCAACATGATGCAACAAAAAACAACATATACAGTGCAACAAAAAGCAACAAAAAGCACATGTAAAAGTATTACAATTAATATATAATTTGATCTATTATTTTAATTTATTACATATATCTATCATACGAGTATTATTTAGTATTGTCCTATAATTCCTTCAGCTCTTTGACTCTTAATCTTCATTTTCCTGAGTGATCATCATCTCAAACTTAGTATCATCATCTTCACCACGTACTTTGTTTTATTAGCTTGCAATGAGAACAAAATCACGATCACATATGTTAGAATCAGTAAATACATGGATCCAAAGCAAAATGGAACTAGCTGAATATTACAACTCACGACATGAAGATCTTTGGAAATACTCCCGAACTTTTAGTAAAAGGAACATGTCATCTTGATGTATAGGGGTAAAGGAGACAATAGAAAGATCTATGTGATCTTAACAAGTTCCCTGCCTATTTTCATGTTCCTTGCCTATTGCTTTAACAGGTTCTTAGCAGTCCAATCCTTTATCTCTAGTTTTGATGTTATCTTAGTGCTGCTCTGCACAAATATCAGGCTAAGATCTAGTGGGGGCTCAAATGACTTCCATGATGAACAAATGAACTTTATCTTCTTAGTGTGCCTCCGAATAGCACAAAGCAAACAAAAGTATAAAAACCAATTAATTTGGGAAAGGAACAATACAAAGAGGCAAAAAAGTGTCAATGGCATCACCAATCACCTTCAGCATTTCAAATATGAAATATGAATTTCGAGCAATACACCTGCAGCATAAATACAAGTTCGTAGTTCTTTGTTACTGAGGGGAGCTTCGTGGAACAAGGATTTGCTACTGCTAGACTTCTTTCTCCCACTTTTAGACTCCATTAGATCATAACACCTGAAGGTTAGAATAAGCCAATGTAAATTAGAACCAATCATATAATAACAACACAAGATCAGGGCAAGTAAATAATCCATAACGTGACACGGAGATGCATGTGTGATGGCTTTCCACAAATCAAACACACATTTAATGTATATTTATATAATTATATGCATGTATGTTGTGTATGCATATATCAAGGAAAAAACATCACATCTTCTAACAAGGAACTGACTTTATAACATGTGATAGTTGATGAAAGAAGTGCTTGTATCATATTGGCTTAAATGCTCAATGAATTGAAGCGTACTTAAAAATGTTACATAATACATAAACCATTGTTCTAGCAGGGGCATAAAAGCAGCTCAGTACAAAACAAAAAGTTACATAATACATACACCATTGTTCTAGCTTTTAAATAAACTAACCGAAATCCAGGGGGAAATTGTCACTATGAGAAAAGACATATACTCGTATAACAAAATTACTGATTTTTAAGTTGTCTTCTACTATTGGCTCCAGCCTGATTAGCATTAGGTAAGAACACTAATGACAAGCAGGAAAATTGCTGAAATTGTTAGACCTTTCATGATGAAAAAAGTGAAGAGGACTGGATAAATATTATTGCCCCTATAATTAGGGGACATGCCCTGGATCCTCTGTATTTTGAAAAAAGAAGTATATTAAACTAAACCAAACAAAATGAAGCATAACATTGTAGTACATATGTTTCAAATCACCACGGCATGAGAAAAATTGCAGCTACTCTAATTTGAACAAATTAAGTATGGATGCTATAAAACCTATAAATTCAAACACATTCTGAATCGCTAAACGCAATAGACAGGATCGATTATACAAAGCAATATTGCAGGTGCATAAAATTAAATACGAGTAAAAATTAAGCTTACCTAAATCAGAGAAAACACGAACAAATCAGTGATTGTTGAATGGAAAATTATGTATAGAAAGGGGAACATGATGGAGAAAGGCGACATGTGTTAGTCGATAGAGAATTCAAATCATGTAAATTGGCCCTCTGATCTAGTTCCGAAGTATGAAGTATCGTTGCGGTAAGGGATTGATCGATCCTAGAAACTGCGTCGCGGCCTGTGAACTCAAAACTTCAATCCTAATTTGTTGATGCTACCCCTCTTTCTCCCGATGTTGCGTCGTTCGTTCCAGCGATAACAGATTGGAAGATAGCTTGAGGTGGATGATAACTCCAAGGAACTCAAATATTCAGATTCTAATATGCAGAGGTATATTGCGACATAAAAGAGAGACGGAAGTCAGGGAGTCGGAGGTCTAAAAGTGAAATGAAAATCCAAAATTGAAAATAGAAAAGTTAATAATGAAAAGAGAAAGTAGTACGGACATAAATGATATACCCTAGATAAAAGTTGCCTGTGCGGGTAATTTCCACATTTATTATTGGGATAGTAGTTCTAAATGGGACTAAAAGTAGCCCAAACTTTAACATTAGGATTTTACTCTTTTTATTCCCAAAATAGGATTAATATATGTCTCTTCTTCTTATTCTACCCTCAACCTATAATTTCTAATAGATTTATTTATTAATGAAAAAATCATAATTTTATTTATAATAAAAACAAAAAAATTGTAAAAATATTTATATAAAAAAATCGGGAAAAAATAAAAATAATAATAAAACTCTTAAAAATTTTAAAAAAATTAAAATAAAATACCTAAAAAATATTTAAAAATATGTAGGCCACTACCTATGTATCCTCCACTTTCCAGCACTAGTACCTCCAATCCCGGAAAAAATGTCATCTGGTGTTAAAATGTCACATTTCTCTGAAAATGTCATGAAGATGACATTTTCAATATTTGAAATATCCAGCTTTCTTTTCAAAATTGCCATCACGATGACATCCCCCAACTTGGCAATCTTTTCTGATGACTGAAGGTGACGGTGCTGGGTGACTGAACTGGTCGCTGATGTCTATATATTTTCTATTTATTTTTTACGATTTTTTTATGTTTTATATGATTATTTAAAAAAACCTATCAGGAAGGACAAGGAAAAGTAGAATAGGAAGAGTTAGTTGAAGAGGAAATCGTCTATATTGATATTATTAGAATCATGATTGTTACATTAATATCAATGTGACCAATACTGACTACAACATTCACCTTCCAACGACTACTAATAGCCTTATGATTAGACATAGAGGCGGTCACCCATAAAGGAGCAATATGAATCGCTAACCACATGACGAGCTTAATACAGCTATTGCTGAACAAATAGATTTGTCTGCCACTAACCATATTGAATCTAGCCGAAACCCCAATCATCGTAATGAACCTAGTGCCATTAACTTTAACAAAAAACAAAATGATAAGAACAAAGTTCTTTATTAAAAAACTAAACCTGAATAAAACGAAATTAAAAAAGATAAACTAATGGATCGGTTGAATCTATCCTTCCAACGTCTTCTTCAGAACCCTAGTCTCACAGATCCTCCATGGTGGCGGTTCAGGATGGGGTTGAATCATCATCACTTCATCTTCAACGTCTTCTGCAGCCCTCGACGTTGTAGCCTCCGCCAGCAAAACCTCTTCCTCATTGTTCCTCTCCATCCTCCCATACACCTTAGCCAGCGATCCAATTTCCTTTTGTTCAAGGTTCTCCTCCATCTCCACCTTATGTCCTCTCGCTTTGCTTTGTCGATCTGCGCACCGCTCTGGCTTTGTTTTGTCCAACACACTCCGATCAACCCTACTTGCCGAAAGAATGGAATCACCGACCCAAACTAAACCTTCGCAAACCTAGAAAACCCTAGGTGCGAGCTGTCTGCTAATTCCTACGGAGTATTATTTTTTTAAATCGATCTTTTAAACTCCTATTGTTGCAATTATCCTTTTATTTTGTTCTCTTAAGGGAAATCTTCCTATATTATTTTCACTCAAAAAACTTTATCCTTTAAAAATAACGCACACCATATATTATTACATCACATGATCGGTCTCAATCTGTTTTATCTAAACGACTAAGGGTGTGTTTGGATAATGGCAGATCAGCTATATTTTGGCGGGTTTGACCATCTTTAGCGATTCT
Source organism: Cuscuta epithymum (assembly GCA_945859915.1). Taxonomy (NCBI): domain Eukaryota; kingdom Viridiplantae; phylum Streptophyta; class Magnoliopsida; order Solanales; family Convolvulaceae; genus Cuscuta; species Cuscuta epithymum. The sequence continues at coordinate 3,763,514 of CAMAPF010000915.1, forward strand.
ATTTTAGTCAAACCTCTAATTTAGGTGTTTGGTTAATGGCGGATTGCATTGGCGTTTTTATCCAAACCGTTGAAACTCAAATCGCTGCTTGGAGCAGCGTTTGAGACTGGCGATTTTCATTGTATCAATCAAAAGACTACTATATCCTCTATGTAAATAACTAACCGACATGATGAAACCACCATTAATGGAGGTTCAAAGTTGAACAACCCGTATAAACTTAGCCTATCTATTGATGGAGAATTAAAAAATGAAATACTTTAGTTTGATGGAGAATTAAAAAATGAAATACTTTAGTTCAGATCTAAACATCGCCGATCTATTGATGGGAAATTAAAGAGGAGCCTTCCCCGGCTAAAACAAAAAGAGGAGCTGAGCCTCAATTGAGATCAGACACTAGAAAATGATACTCGTATATGAGAAAAAACAAGAACGCAAGGAGGTCTTATTAATAAAGTAACAGAATTGCTAGTTATCACATGTATTATTAGTAGGTCGGCCATCAAGATGAAAATTAACTCCATGCCTGCAATTTTCTAGATGTTTTATTTGTTATTGGACATGGTTGATTAATTTACATGGTCATAAATACTTTTATATTTAATTTACTTATTTTCTAATTTATTAACATACAAATCTACCTATTATTTTAGTTATGATAACGGTATAAACGAGTAAAGAGGTGGATTCTACCTAGTAAAATTATGATGCCCATATATGTCATTTTATCCATCAATAGCTATGATTAAACAGCTAAATTATCAAACATGTTGAAATAATGGCACCAATATTACTTGTACACTTTGGATGGAAAAAATATGACCTGTTTTGACCTGGACAAAAAACTGACCCGTCAAAATAAAAAAGCCTCCCTTCTCTCTCCAGCGCTCCATCTACGGCCCATCTTCTACGCTACCCACAATTCTTCGACAATTGCAACCCTGTAGAGATGGCGGCCAGACCCTTGCGATGAAGATGGCGACCAGATCCTGCGACGAAGATGGAGACCAGACTTCATTCTTCTTCTACGTCGATTCGGCAACGAAGAGCTATGGCGACGTCGGCTACCCCGCCACTACAACTCCTTCTGCTTTCTTCACCGTTAGCTCCATCACCTCTGCAACTGGCCGCCTCCACCACTGCTTCGATTCCTATCTTCAACGTTTTCTTCTATTTTTGTTACTCACAATCATCGGAAATGAGTTGATTAGTTTTTAATAACCCAGATTGGGGATTAGGGGAACGAGATTAGGGTTTGGTTTTTGTTAATTGGGATTAGGAGGAGGATTTTGAAATTGACATTGTTTGCTGAAGTTTACGATTGAGGTGGTTGGTTTGAAGGAATGTTGAAGGAGGGGCTGGAATGGAAGGGTTTGTGGCAGGGCTGGGAAGGGAATAAGTGATGATTGTTATGGAGGGGGGTCTTTGGGGCTGGGGAGGAAGGCTGCTGATAGGCTAGGGGGTGAGCTGGGGAGGGCCGGTGGAAGGAGAGGGGGGTTGGTGGGCTGGGGAGGGGGCTAGTAGGCTAGGCAGGGGTTGGTATGCTGGGGATGGAGGCTGGTGGGACGGGGGGGTGGTGGGCTGGGAAGGGGGAGGGGTTGGGAAGGCGGTAGTGGCGGTGCCGTTGGTGTGGTGCTAAAATTTGGTTGAAATTGGTGGCCGCAGTGACACGGGCGGTGGCTAAAGTGACACGAGCAGTGGCTACAGTGACACGGGTGGTGGCTACAGTGACACGGGTGGTGGCTACAGTGACACGGGCGGTGGTTGCAGTGACATGAGTGGTGACTGTAGTTACAAAAAAACGAACACGCAGTGACATAACATTTTTGCAGTTATATCATGTTTTCTAATTGCACATATATGACCTTTTTGTCACTTTTTTGCCCCTTTTTAAAAATGGTCACTTTTTGGGTAATTGGTTCAACATTAGTAATATCCAAGTAAAAATCCCAAACATGTTTTTGCAACCCGCTGATTAAATCCGCAGGTCAAATCCGCTAACTGAATCCGCTATCAACAACCCGCTAACTCACCCCGCTAATCGCTAACCGCTGATTGCCAAACAGGGCATAAAATCCAAGAGGAATGCGACCATAATTCGTACGCAACCTGAGGTTCATACCTTCATTGGAAATAGAGAATACTGTGTCATGGTAAGTGGTAACCATGATCATCACATATGTACAACTGGATTGGCAATTTGTATTTTCTCTTCTATAAGTCAATTTTCAAACTTATATTTTGATTTCACGCAAATAATTGTGTGATGCATGCTCAAAATGAGTGAGATAAGAGTCACTTTTATGTCTGAAATTGGTGAATGGTACTATTGTAACTATTTTCGTATAATGTTTGTTTTATTTTAGGAAACTAATATAAATACTACTATACTAGTATATGAATGTACCAATTTCATTATTTTAGAACAGGCTAATAATCTAATGAGAACTCTGCATTTTGCGGGCGTATCAGAACTGTATGGACTATGGACATTAGGGGTGTAATCGAGCCGATCCAGGCCCGAGCATGCATATGCTCGAGATCGAGCTCATTAATTTTTTACTAGCTCGAGTTCGGCTCGAGATCAACGAGCTTAAATTACATATGCTCAAATTCGGCTCAGGTAATTCATTAAAGCTCACGAACTTTGCTCGAGTTCGACAACAAATCAGCCAAACTGCCCCAGAAAAAATCAATTAAAAATTATATAAACTTTTACTTTGTCATCTACTGTGAGTGGGTTTTCTAAATTGAACTTCCCATATAGCCACACGGAATATGTGTAGGCTGATTGCCAATGCAGGAGATACTCTTTACTTATAACTATAGAGGAGGGGGACTTCATCTAGGCATCTAGCTGTTTCGGTGTGGGAACAAAGAAGTAACAAAAAAGTAAAAAGAAAGCAAAAGAATAAACGCCGTACCTGGGAACTGAACTTTCATGTTCAAAAGCTTAGATTCATGTCCTAGTAAATGGTTCCAAACGCCTTTTTTTCAAATTCTTGTAATTCATACATACACACACACATATACATACATACACATTAAGGCTTGCGAGCCGGCTCGCGAGCTCCGAGCCTAAAATAAAAGAGCTTGAAATGTGCTCGTTAAGTATTCGAGCCGAGCCGAGCTCGAGCCGAGCTTATTTATGACGAACTCGAGTCGAGCTTTGACAGAGCGATCCTCGAGCGGCTCACGGGCGGCTTGGCTCATTTACACCCCTAATGGACATTAATCAGGACGCATATATATGGCGCCATCGTTGGATCCTCCCTATAAAACGTGACATATCATAGTGACCAATATCTTTGTCATCGTTCTTAGCTAAAATAGGGTAACATGGTACCGCTAGAAAACGGAGACGGGTTCTTATCATTACCGAGTAGTGTCCAAATTAATGTCCAAACAAAATACTTTTAGGTGTTCTAAAAAGGGGAAATTTTACAAATAGGACCATAGGCCCATCCGATTTTCTAAAATACAACAACCGGCAGTTCTAAGACATTAAGTAAGACAAAATGACGAAAATAACCTCAATTAAAAGCTAAAAAATCAACCGCCCATCCACGTGCTCTCTTTCGCCTCTTTAAAAAAAATTGTCTCCTCTGAGACGATGAATGCTTCACCCCTAACGACGAACACAGTTTCGTTCGAGTTTTCAGCGTAATTGAAGCAAAAATCAATCAACGAAGAGCATAGAGCCACAACAAAGATAGTGAAGCGAAAGAAGGCTTCGACCGAGAAATGTGAAGAAAATGAAGCAAACCATAATGAAGTTTCAGACAGTGATTTTGAGACGAAGGAGAAGAATGAACCAACTGAGGACAAAAAAAAATAAGAAGAGCGAAGAGAAAGAAGATGTTCTTCCATCTGACAAGGTAATCTCAGTACTTATTCTTTTGTTTAATTTTCAGAAAAATTGAAATAATGACTACAATAGAAATGATTAGTTCATCAAATGCATTACTCACTTGCAATTTGATTGAGGTTTTAAAGTACTTTTCAGTGTCATATTCACACTCTCAGTTAACTTTTATGTTTTAGATGGAATTAATGACTTGAAAGTAGTGAATTGCAATTTGATTGAGGTTTTAATATACTGTTCAGTGTCATATTCGCACCCTTAGTTAGGTTTGTATGCTTTAGGTGGAATTAATGACTTTAAATTAGTGAATTGCAATTTGATTGAAGTTTTAATATACTCTTCAATGTCATATTCACACACTCAGTTAGGTTTGTATGCTTTAGATGGAATTAATGACTTTAAATTAGTGAATTGCAATTTTATTGAGGTTTTAAAGTACTTTTCAGTGTCATATATATTCACACTCTCAGTTAGGTTCGTATGTTTTAGATGGAATTAATGACTTGAAAGTAGTGAATTGCAATTTGATTGAGGTTTTAATATACTGTTCAGTGTCATATTCATACTCTCATTTAGGTTTGTATGTTTTTTATGGAATTAATGACTTGAAATTAGTGAATTGCAATTTGATTGAGGTTTTAAAGTACTTTTCCGAGTCAAATTCATACTCTCAGTTAGGTTTGTATGTTTTAGATGGAATTAATGACTTTAAATTAGTGAATTGCAATTTGATTGAGGTTTTGAAGTATTGTTCAGTGTCATAATCATACTCTCAGTTAGGTTTGTATGTTTTAGAAGGAATTAATGATTTTAAATTAGTGAATTGCAATTTGATTGAGGTTTTGAAGTACTGTTTAGTGTCATATTCATACTCTCAGTTAGGTTTGTATGTTTTACATGTAATTAATGACTTTAAATTAGTGAAGTGCAATTTGATTGAGGTTTTCATATATTGTTCATTCTCATCTTCATATTGTTAGGTAATGTAATATGTTTTAGATGGAATTATTGACTTCAAATTGAGATTTATATCAGGTCATTGTAAGATCATGCACAAGAGGGCTGCTTGATAATAAGAAGGAATTAAAGGTTAACTGTTTCGCAAATTTGCACAATGGCGTTGAAGGAATAAATGCATTGCTAAATGAGGAACAAATTAAGCAATTTAGAAGCACTGCATTTGGGAAAATGTTAGACATTGGAAATGTGCAGTGGATGACAAGACATTTGTTTATTTTAATAGTAGAAAATCATGTCAAAAAGTTGAACAACAAAGTCTACAAAGACCACCGCTTCATTTTCAACATTGGTGACAGACTTGTATACTTCTACAAGAAGGAGCTTGCATTATTAACAGGTTTTAAGATGGGAGGTGAGAAACCGGTGATATCCACACAGACTAAAGGAAACATTTGGAAAAGATTTTTTAATTCAAGGGATAATGTCTCAAGGGCAGACATAAAGAGGCCATTTGAAGAGTTTGACAATACAATGGTGGAAAAGTTGCCTTTGGATAGAGTGAAGTTGGTTGTTCTGCATTTCATTGCTAATTTCGTTATTGGGAACTAGAAGACTGTCAAATGCCTAGAGAAATACATCAACATGGTAGACAATCTGGAGTTGGTTAATGAATATCCATGGGGTGATGAAATCTGGGAAGACCTGATTGAAAGAGTTCCTAAATGGACGGAGAACATCAATAAAGAAAAAAAAATGATAGATATGGATTTGCAGGCTTCAGTTTCGCTTTGCAAATATGGGCTTTTGAAAGTTTTCCGGCACTTAGGAAGTCAAATGTCTGCAATATTGAAGAAGATAGAAAGGGATTGTGGCCAAGGTTTCCGAAATGGTTTGTACCTAAAAAGACTTGTGTCACAACGCTTACTGATAATATTTATGACAACCCACATGTAATAATTATACAATATCTTATATTGTTATCTAACACATACATAGGAATATAATGGGTAGCTGTTTTTAATGCAGTTTGAGTTTCAGAAAATGTTCCCAACAAAAGAGGAACTACAAATGCCAATGATAAAGTCATTGTATGCAGACAGTATAACCAAGCCATTGCTGGAAAAAGTCGTCTTAGTTTGAGACAACCCGTGCTAGAAAAGATAAAAGAGAAGTGTGTGGAAGAAAATGAAGACTCTGTCAGTCAAGAAAAGAGAGATAGAAATGAAAATGGCAAAACCGATGAAGTAAAACAAGTCAATGATGAACCTGATGATGCTGCAGGCCAGAATGAAATAAAAAAAATTAACCGCATCATGAGGAGAAGAAAGGGTGTTGGAGAGCCTTTAGAGAGAACAAGATTCTACGTAATATAATGGCTGCGGTGGTGCTCCAATCAAAAAAGGCACAAAAGCTTGAGAAAAAGATGCAAAAGCTAGAAGATGGAATGAAGCAACTTCTAAATGTTCAAAGGGAGCAAACTGAAATGTTGAAGTCATTCATTCTTAGGAAAACCCAAGAATATGGTGAAGGTGACTCTATTGGAAGGGGGACAGCCTAGACAATACTCCCTCCGTAACAAAAAAAAATCTTCCCACTTTTCTTTTTCGTCTGTCACAAAAAAAAACTTCCTGTGTCCAAATCTTCCCATCATACCCCCAATATTTCCTAAAATAATACACTATTACAAATACTTTTTTTGGATTTATCCTACATTCCATCATATTATTCCACTATCTTCCCATCATACCCTTAATAATTTACATCCTCTTTCACTATTCTTAATCTACCTACTTTTGAAATGTGAAAATTTTAAAGTTACGGAGGGAGTACTAATGACACTGCATCAAATGATGAGAAAAACACTTCTGGAAAGAAAGAAAAGGAATCAGCTAATCCAGTGTGTCATATGCCAAGTTTTGATCTTCATCTTGATGATACTCAAAAGATGAAAGCCATTGAATGGTTAATTGATAAAGAGGAAGAAGATGCAGCACATGATGATGCTTCCAGCCAATTAGATAAACAGATTGATAGCAATTTGTGGTGATGAAAAGGTATAAGTCTTTTGCCCTCATAAATTATATACATGAAAATGTAATGTGTCTGTCACTGAAAAATAAAGTTGTTTGTCACATACAGGACAGGAAATCTGAAGAAGAAAACTTGAATGCTGAAAGAGACAGTGTGAAAGTTCTGAAAAACAAAGAAGAAGAGTAGATGCTTGTACAAGAAAAAGTTAACAAAACAAATGATTTGGAAGTGAAAGCGCAAGGGCCGAAAAAGCCAAAAAGATGTGCTAAAAATCCAAAGAGGTACACGCCTAATCCCACAACTGAAATGAAGAACAAAAAGAAGATGGAGAAGGCCATCAGTAAAAGAGATGAAAAAGAGAGGAATGGAATGATTCCAATCAGAGGGCTATTTACTAAAGATCTGAAAGAATTGCCAGACATGGAGGACATTTTAAGAGTAAAAATGTTTTTAATATAGGGGCTTGTTAAAAATCACAACACTAATGTCTCCAAAAAGTACCATAAGAAGCATGATGAGCTTGTCTCATGTTCATTTGGTCTGTAGTTGGATGACTTCACGATAAGAACAAAAACTTGGATTTATGATCTACTCACAAATACTCATTGGTTATTAGATACAGTAAGTTTTTTTTTTTTCTAAAAATCAAATTATACTTCCTAGCCTTAAAAAGCAAATGCTCAATGATGGTTTTCCTAGCTTTAAGGTGTTGCAAGTCTCAACTTTAGCTCAAGTTATGTTTACCAGGCGTTGGTTCGAGTTTTGTGTCATTTGGAGTCAAAATCAGGAATTTAGAGTTCGGCACCGGCGCTTGAGGAGAAATCAGGATGGTTCGAGATGCATTTGAGAGTGGATTGAGAGCTTTGGAGTTCTGCAATAATTTCAGATGTGGCTTGACGATGACTACCTCGTCTAAAATCAATGGAGTAGGAATGATCAGAATCAAACCTGAAAACAGGAACACAAAAAACACATAAGTACAGACAATAAAAAGTAATTAAATAGGTATTAAACATGTACACGAAAACATTAAAATTAAAAAAACGAAACTCAGAATACAACATGTGACTTCTAAAATCAAAGCAAGTAACTTTTAATTTGGAACATATGACTCCCAGAAAGCATCACTCCGCGAACAGCCCACTTGCAGTCTTTTTCATCAACACAAATAACATGCAACACTTTGCGTTTTGACGTTTTTGTCTTATATTGAAAATGATTTGTAATTGCATACATCTTTAAATAGAAGCCCAAAGCTTTTTTAGTCTTATATATAGCATCTTTGGCTATATGAGTAGGAAGGAAGTGAGAAAGAACTTCTAAATCAGGAACAACACACAAAGAATGAAAGTCAAAGTATGAATCAAAACTGACATGTTGACTTGAAGAAGAAAACGCTGAAAAATTGTTGCTACAAATGTCTTGTGAATCTGCATGGGAATAGGATTGAATGTCTTCTGAGCTCACCAAAAGAGTTGGTTGTTGCACTTGTTCATTCGTAGAAGCAACATTAGGTTCAGGGGAATAAGAATGAATGCTTGCTTAGTTAACCAAATCATTACGTTCGTGCACGGGTTCATTTGTGATAGAAACATTAAGATCAATTGGAATAAAAGTGTCAGGCTTATCTTTTTGCTGAACAGTCATCAACGCTGAACTCTTTTCCGGAGATATATTGAGGTCAATTGAAGAATATTCGGGAAAGGTATGATTATTGATGCAACCAGGGACACTATATAACTCAACGCACAAAGGAAACATATCATAGTCCGGGTGAACTGTTTTCAGAGCCAGGTAAAATTCCAGGCTACAAGGATCACTAACAATTATAGGAGGTGGACATGAATCAACAAGGTAAGATATCTTAATCCTTGTATTGTTAACAGATTCACCAATGCATGCATAAACCAGGGAAGTAAATTGATCATACGATGTCCCATCAAGTACTATTAACCCAAAGCTTCGTTTTGTTAGAGAAACAGTTTGAGTTGTCCCAAGTACCATCAACTTTAAGCATAAGCAACATGATTACACCAACTGTAGTAACATGTAAAAAGAAAGCAACAATGAAACGCAATAACAGATGAGTATCAGAAACTTTATGTCTAAATAACAACCAAAACAATACTAAATATGGGAAAAAACACTATACAAAACAGAAACACTATATAAGTACAAAAACATGAATTTATAGACTTAAATGTTGAAAATATTCATTATAACCGCAAAAGCAGATTACATATCATAAAACAGAAAAACAAAGACATTAAACATGAACACAAAGCACTGCAGATTAAACATGCAGATTAGCACATCACAAATGGACATCAAAAACATGAACATTAAACATGTAGTTTAATAGAACAAACAACACGATCACAAAAATTACGAAGCAGCAAAAACATAAATCTACGTTCCAAAGTAAAACCAGAGAAGAGAAACGCTTGAAATTAAAATTGCAAGTTCATAATAAGAATTGAAGCTTCAACTTAAACAAACTGATAGATATTACATACACGGAATTTGTTCATACATGAAAACAGCAAATTGACTAATAAATTAACTAATAATACTTACCAAAAAGTTGCAGAGAAGTCTTCGAACTTATGAACGTAGATGAACGACTATATGGCGCTTACGATCAATTCATGGAGATCGATCGAAATTGGACAAGTAAGCACAACGATTAAAAAATCGGAAGAAGTTTAGGACCAATTACAGAGAAGAAGAATGAAGAACGAAGAAGTAAATGAGTTCGGTAGTTGAGTTCGGCTATATTGAAGTAGAAGTTATTTGTGTTTAATAAAAACTTAAATTGAGGGTAAAAAGGGAAAGTTAAAATCAACTTTCCTAAAACAAAACCAAATAAAGCCCACGGCTGGAAGTAAAAGATCTAAAATTTTCAAAAAAAAAAAAAACTAGAAAAAGATCTTTTTGAAAAACTTTCAAAAAAACTAGAAAAATTGTGTAGATGATTTTTAAAATAACTAGATCTTTTTCTACTGACAATATATCTTTTTCTACTTCATCATTTGTCATCATCATCATCATTACTATTGCTTTTAATATTTTAATTATTGTCAGTATTATTAGTTATAATTATAATTATCATTAGAATTATAACTAAAATCATATCATAAATATAATTAAAATTACACTAATAGCTATAATTATTATTCTTGTTTCATTGTAATTATATTTATACCTATAATTATTATTCTCGTTTACTCTTTCTATTTAAACAATTGGTAAACTCCTGTTTTGGCGGAAACTGAGTTTAAAGATACGCCTAAGAACATGAATTTCATTGTTTTCAGCATTGAATCTTCAAAACTCTGTGAGTGTTTGTGAGTTTTCTCTCTCTTTTAATTAATGATAATTAATTCTTACTTTCTCAATTCCTTCATTAATTCAATTATGAATTGTGAGTAGATTAATTAGGATTTGAAATTGATGTTGGGATGTTAATCATGATCTAGGGTTTAAATTTTTATGGTTTAATTGCATGATTTTTATTTATTTTGTGTTGGAATAAGTTAATTGTTATCTTTTATTACCCGAAATGGTCAGTAGAATTATAATTGCATATAGAATAATTCAAGAAAAATCTAAATTATTCTAACACACTTTCACACACATCTTACCAGTAAAAGATTAGCACGGTTAGGGAGTCGTACGATCACTCGTTTTGGCAACGATTCGGAAGTCTAACACATGAGAGATCAGTCAGCCTCTCTAAATCGTTGTACTCTACGCCGCGAGAGTGGTAAGAATTTAATATTGATTATCGTTGCTCAATATGTAATTAAGCTTAATGAGTCCCTAAATTTGATTGCCTTTGAATAAAACCATGTTCCCTTCTTGTCATTAATTCGAAAGAGTCACTTAATTTTAGGTTTAGTTATGTCTCATTTTAATTCAAAAAAATAATCTCGCACAATCGCATCTATTTTATTTTATTTTATCGTTGAAATTAATTAATACTTAATTTTTTTTTCATCCATGTAGAGAAGATACGTGTACTTTAACCCTATGCTTGTATTTCTATTTGTGTAAGATTTTTTTGTATTTGTATTATACACTTTTTTGTAATATTTTTTTACATTATACACCATTTTTCTAAAACTACTCTAAATAAAATAAGTATATCACATTTCACATTCATACACTATTTTTATTTCTATAGTATTTTTTTGTATTATACACTTTTTCTGTAATATACTTTTTCATATTGATACACTCTTTCCTATAATATATTTCTTCTCACTTTTATACTCCCTTCGTCCCGAAATTAATTTTTCACTTTCCTTTTCGGGTAGTCCCGAAATAAATTCCTTATTTGGCAAACAAATTTATATCAAAACAGTGCAAAACATTGCAAAACGGTGTCAAACAGTGCAAAACAGTGTCGAAACAATAAAATTTACCCCGAGTAAATTTATTTGTGAAATCGAAGTGTAACCTTAATTACGGGGCGGAGGGAGTATATATATTATTAGTGTTTTTAACACAATACATTTGTTTTATTTCGATTTTGCATTAGACAAAATATGATACTACCTCCGTCCCTTAAAACTTTGTTAAAGTTGACCGGCACGGAGAATAATAAAGTAAAAACTGTGTGGTTGAGGTTTGTGCAGAGGAGAGAGAAATAACAGAAACCACAAAATAATTGATTAAAAGGGAAAGTGACAAAGTTTTTTGGACCGTTCCAAAAAAGTAAAGATGACAAAGTTTTAAGGGACGGAGGGAGCATTACATGTTCATATGTATGGTCTACATTTTCACATGTGTGAGTGATGTTTATAGACAATTTCTGGAGTTACATTTGATAGTATATGAAGTTACATATCTTGTGTATGATTTACATCTTGTTATGCATGAGTTACATCTTCAATTACTATGTGCGGGTTACATTTGGATTTGACTCAACAATTTATATTTTGATATACCTAAGTTGGATATTTCATCAACGCGAGTTACATTTTCCATAACACGAGCTACATCATAAAATATAACCATGCTATTAAAAAAAGTTTTTTTTGCAAAAAAAGTTGATTTTATGGCAAACAATATACAAAGTATATATATTAATTTCTTGGCCAAAAAATGATGTTTCTTTAGATCATTTTTATGACATGAGTATTAAAAGGAAAACATATTTCTCTATTAACATAAATTAATTGAATAAATAAACTCCTTGATTTCAGTGTTTACATTTGATAGTATAGGAAGTTACACTTTCTTATGCGCAAGTTACATCTTTATATGTTTAAGTTATATTTTTCTATGTGTGTTACATTTTTTGAAATTGTTTCAACAAGTTGCATTTTGCATATACGTAAGTTTGATTTTTCATCAACACGATTTATATTTTCCATTACACGAGTTACATTTCAAATCAAACCCCTGTTATTGAAAAAAAAACACAAAAATGGCAAAAAAAGAATTGTTTTATGACCTTAATAATAATAATAATAATAAAATATTCACTATTTATTTACTAAAAGGATGCAAATGTCGCACATAGGATAGTTGGAGAAGAACTGAGGTGAAATTTAAAAAATAAAAAACAGTGCAAAACATTGGGCCAGAGTTCGGTCAACTGGTAGCGAGAGAATGTATCAAGGGTTAGGTCCTAAATTCGAATCCCGGCAACTGCGATGAGAGGTTACTCAACATGGGGCATCTGCAAGTTTCGGAGACATAGTCTCACTCTCTATCTGTCAGATTGTGATTATAATTTAATTTACATCCTTCTATCATGTCCTACGATCGATGGGGGCCCTCGAGGATGGGACGTCATCCTTTTGACGTGAAATTTAAGTTTACATTTAAGAAGGCTCTTCAATTCTTTACTGCCAAACACATGCTTTGTGGGTAAATACCGATGAGGAAAGCAAGCGTGCAAAAGCACTGCACATATGCCCCCACTTTACCGCGCAAATTATACTCATTTAGCTAATCATGCATATACACGATCTGTGTCTAGGATTATGCATGGGTGTACGGAATGCACGTCCTATGGCTATGGCGTAGGTCTTTACAGTGTCCCTAATCCCTAAATTCCCAATGCATGTCTGCAACTCAATATATCGCCATATCGCTGACGCAACGTTCAAAATATCTCTCTTACAAGTGGCCTGCTGGGGTTCTATTGATATTTTTATTTGAAGAATTCGTGTACACGTTTTTATATCCATAGTACACGCATGTGTCTGTGAGAGTTATTTTTTGTCTGTGAAGCGCAGTCTATAGACAAAACCTGGCTTGTTTTGTCTGTGGAAAATTTCACAGACAAAACAAGTCAACTTATGTCTGTGGACTGCGCTTCACAGACAAAAAAATACTCTTACAGACACAAGCGTGTACTGATGGGTATAAAAACGTGTACAAAAGGAAATTTTCTTTTTATCTTCTTTGTACTGAAGTTAAGACAAAATTGTTACTCCCTCCGTCCCACTAACAATGGGACAATACAGAGTGACATGCAAAATAATACGGAGTAAAAAATAGTTTATGTGGTTGATATTAAATTGATAAACTGAAAATAAAATAAGAATGATTTAGAGCCACACAAGTTTTCCCAAATTTGGTATGAGACAATCTTAGTGGGACGGATCGAAAAGGTAAAATGAGACAATTTTAGCGGGACAAAGGGAGTAGTATACATAGTTGTCAATAAAATGTACACAAAATCCTCTTACATAGTACTCCGTACGTAGTAATATATATGTACACAAGTAATTTGTTTGAGAATGAACATGATTGTATGCCAAAATCCTTCTAGTTCTCTGTGTACACAAACAATGTATAATTTGTGTACACATTTTTTGGACACCAAGAATTGCCCTGAAGGTAAATACGGAGTATCTAGTACGGAGTATATTATACTCCCTCCGTAACAAAAAAATCTTTGCACTTTCTTTTTTCGTCCATAACATAAAAATCTTCTCAATTCTAAATCTTTCCATCATACCCTCAATAATTCAGAAAATTATACACTATTACAGCTACTTTTTTGGATTTATTCTACATTCCATCACATTATTCCATTATCTTCCCATCATACCCTCAATAATTCATATTCTATTTCACTATTCTTAATCTACCTACTTTTGAAATAGGAAGATTTTAAAGTTACGGAAGGAGTATTGGGGCTATTACTGTTATAGTGTTGCGTACGGTTAAGGAGGCGTGATTTGTTTCACTAGTGTAGAACTCGGTCTATTTTTTCTTCAAAAAAATTCACGAATACAAAAATGACATTTAAATTTACTACAATATATCTAAATTGACAAAATGAGAAAAATAATTTTAATGTTATAATGGAAGTGTTCAAAAAAAAAAAGAATAGAAAAATTCCTGAAATATGAATAAAAACGTTTTGTAGTTTCAAAGCAAGATTGTTATTTTTTACTACCTCCGTCCCGCTATTAACTTCCTGCTTTCTTTTTTGGGACGTCCCAAAATTATCTTCTCATTTCCCTAAATGGAAAGTTTCTCTACATCAAAACAGTGTCAAACAGTGCAAAACAGTGTCAAACAGTGTCTAAACAGTAAAGTCAAATTTAATGCCTAAAAATGTGTGAGGGTCAAAGTAAGAACTTAAAAACGGGACGGAGGGAGTATTATCCAGATAGGAGTAATTGCTGTAAAACTTCAAAAATATTGTCATGAGTAAAGCTTGTTAAAGTCAAAATATGGCAAGAAACACTCCTATATAGAAATAAAAGAATAACAGTCTTATTTATGAATTCACAAACTTTTTTACAATTATTTGGGGCAATCTCTACATAAGTATTTATACATTAAGGACTGAGAAATGACAAATCAAAGAAAAATTATTTGATAATAAAAAAGATTAATATTTTATTCAATTATTTGAAGATAGAGTCCATAAGGCACATTCACCCCTGTGAAAGACGCAATTAAAAAATGACAATGATAAATTGAAGAAAATATGAATGACTGCATGATGCAGACGAAGTGTCTGGTCGTGAGGAACGGTTATGTTATCCCACACTATCAAACACTATATTAAGATTGTGGACTATTTTGTTCATTTCTGTTTTCTTTATTTTCGTTCCGTTTTTTTCTTTTCTTCTTTTCTTCTTACTATTCCTTGTACTTTCACTACTTTGCACTGCCAAAAAAAATTTAAGGTTGGTTTGCAACCACTTTAAAAAAAGCACTTCTCAGCTTTTGGCTTAAAAAAGCACTTATTTACCAAACACTACCAATTTTTTATTTTTCTCGGCTTTCGTGTCAAAAGTGCTTTTCCACTTTTTATACACCAAAAGCACTTATTTTACCAAACACTACCAACTTTTACTTTTCAAAATCACTTTTTTCTCAAACACTATCAACTTTTACAAATAATCACTTTTTCCAAATCACTCCAAAAGTGCTTTTTTTAAAGCAGAAGCTGTTGCAAACACTCCCTAGTCTGCTCCAGGTGTGTGTTGGCAATTTTATTGCTGAAGATGTACATCAATGTTGAAACTAAAGATTAAAAATATATTTCAAATCTATATATACGGTAAAAATAACTTCAATAATGCATGTCTGTTTCGATGAAAATTGGTTAAAAAGAAACCGCGGGTTGCGTAATGCTAAAATTTTAAATGATATTTTAGCCATGAATAAACTTTGATATAAGGAAATGATGAAAGATTAGCTCACACTACTTCCCTAGAAGCAATACGTACTTATACTCATTACAGAGACCGGGGTTCGTGTGACAAAGAGCCCCTACAATTCCCAATATAGTCAAGTGGTTATACCCGAGCATGGGAAATCTTAAATTTAGTACTGATGGATCACAAAACAAAAACAAAACAAAAAATGGCGCGAGCGCGGGAGTGTTGTCTGGAGCAACCGCAAAGAGTGGGTGATGGGTAGCCAGGGTAGGGGATGACAATTGTGACCGATCCGATAGATACCCGCACCGAGACGTCACTGTCAAAACGGGGAAAACCGCATTGACCGGGTAAAAGGTATGGGGCGGGGAATACCTGTTTTTGTTTTTAGGGGTAACGGGGCCGGTTACGGTTTATACATGTTTGCCCCATTACCCGCCCTGTAACCGCCCCGTTTATTTGTAGTTATATTTTTATTAGATTTTTAACTATTATTTATTCCACAACTAATAAAAGATGGGATATTTCTCTTTTCATTGTGTACATATGGATAATAGATATACTAGCTATAGCCTATAGAACGGAATTTCATAATTGATTTTAATAGTCTTGTTTGAATACTATCAATTTTTTTTACCGGATTAAGTTTTAGGTTCAAATTAATTTAGGTTGCCTTTTTTCGTCTTGTAGATATGTGAAGCTTTTAAGTGGCGTCAGACGTCTAAAGTCATCTAAGCGTTGCCATTTTTACCTTTTAAAATATTATTTTTATATTAAAATATCAATGACTCATTTAATAAAGCGGTTACCCGAAATTACCCGCGGTTATATCCGTTACCCGTTGGGGCAGATATGGTTAGAGGAAAAATTACCCGTTGGGTAATGGGGCGGGGGAATTACCCAACGGTGCGGGTACGGTTATATGTAAAACCGCCCCCGATCCGCCCCGTTGTCATCCCTTCACTGATGGGATTTCTTTTGAACATGGGAAAAACAAACAGCTTTAACGCCGAGCTTTGGGGACTTGGGCAAGGGTTAATATTGATCAGAGAAAATAGTGGATAAATGTGAAAGTGGAAATGGAGTCTGAAGCAACTATTCAGACAGTCAAGATGAAGAAAACATGTCAACGTTGACCCAAGATTGTCTAGTACTCCTCGAGAATTGTCATGGACCCACTTTGTAGCACACACTATAAGAAGGGATAAATGCTCAGATTTCGTGGCCAACAAGGCTCGCTCGGTCTCACGGGAGCTTACAATCCTAGCTTGATACCCCTCCCGAGGGGATTGAAGGCATACTTTGGAAGGATGGTATAGTAATGGTCTAGAATTTGTTAGACCATGCTAGCGTTGTTTGTTTGTGTTTTCCGTTTGCATTGAATTGTTCTACTCCGTATTTCTTTTTGGATGTACCCAGGGGCGTATCCGGCGTGGGGGCAGGGGGGCAGCTGCCCCCACTCAACGCCCACCCAACCCTTTTATAAATTTATCCAATTTAAATTTATACATATATTTTTATTCTAAATAGAGGGTTCTTATAAATTATAAAAACAGTACGAAATTTTTGGTATATGTACTTGTAGCCATGCGGAAGTAGATGCGGGATAGAAATTGGGCATTCTACATGAGGTTGCAAGTTCGATTCCTACTCGCTCGCTGCCTTTAGTTTTTGGTTTTATTTCTTTTGTCTTTGAAGTCTTAAGCAGATTCTGAGTGGTTTTACATTGTTCTTTTTACTTTTTTCCTTGTTGAAAGATCTAAACTACATCAATATAGTTACAATTCTAGTTTGACATATGAACTACTTTTTTAATACACTTGTGAATTTTAAATTTAAATTAATTCTAAATAGATGCTTCTGCTTCCCTTAGTTGATTCATTTATATATTGACATAATTTTGCATAAATTATAGATTCCATGTGATAAAAATATTTCTAACAAAGTGAAATTTAATTAAATTTGATATCATTTTTGACGAGAGAATATTTTGTTATTTATAATTGGTTTTACAATTTTTTTCTTAATCTGATTAATCTATTTTTTTTCCTTTTAATCTAAGGTAAATTCGCTCCCGCTGGCATATTTTTCTGGATACGCCACTGGATGTACAAAAAAAACTAAAGCAAAGATGACTATAATTATTGTTTATGGTAAGGACAAGAATGCGGAATTGAGATATTTATTCCTTATGTCCCTTAAAATTTTGTGAATGCGGGTATGACTTTGAAGAGAGCAAAGTGGAGGGCGGGTAATTGTGTGGAGGAGTGATTTCGTATCATTTTTTCCCTTCATCCTTTTTTATTGTTTTTTATCCTTTATCCTTATACATAAACATTATTTTTATCCTTTTTATTTTATCATTTTTATGTATATTCATCTCTTTTTATATTGTGGTGATTGGTAAATGGCGTTTCAGCCAAAAAATGGCGGTTTGACCACTTTTGGCGTTTTCAATAAATAAACGTTGTTTGGTAAATAGTAGTTCGGCACTAGCGTTTTTGGACGGAACCGTTAAAATGAAAAAGCTGCAAATAAGAGTGTTTTGGGTTAGCGTTTCGAAATATGTCTTTTCTATTAATTTTATGGCCAAACAGCTAAACTATCAAACATTTTCTGACAACCCGTCAACTTATTTCGCTAGTCAAACCCGCTGATTGAATCTGCTATTCACGACCCGCTAACATAATCCGCTCTCCGCTAACCGCTAACCGCTAAATGCCAAACACGTCAATTATCTTTTTGAGAAAAGTACAGAAAACGTACTTGTGGTTTGGGCCGTTTTCTGATAGAGGCACGTGTTTAATTTTTTTTAACAAAGTGGGATATGTGTTTCATTTCCATTATCACAGCTTGGGCATGGCGTCTAACGCCGTTAGAAAAATTAACTCCGATTTGTAAAAGTCTCCGAAAAATAAAAGAAAAAAACTGGAGGTGCGCCTCGTCAAGGAGACCAACAAACTATTGTTCTCTTCGGATTTTTCCGGCTCTATTTAGATTATTTTTTAAAAACGAATACGCTAATATCACTTTTCTGGTGGACTTTCTAGAGACAGAGTGGCTGGAAAAAAAAATAAAAAAGATGATTTGGAGGTCTTCTTGACGAGACGCACCTCCTAGCTTAGTATTTTTCTTTTAACTTTTCGTTGAAAATCGAAGGTAATTTTTCTAACGGCGTTAGATGCCATGCACCAGCTGTGATAACAGTATTGAAACACATGCCCCTATCTGAAAACGGCCAAAACCATTGATACGTTTTCTGTACTTTTCCCTGTCTTTTTTTATAATAGCTTATCTTTTTTATTTTTATTGTCTTTCTTTTCCTTTTGGTGGTGATATCATGTATCCGTTCATTTTAGCTCACCCCAATATCTTTTGGGACTAAGAATGTATTTTAAAGAAAAGCCTATTTGGTAGCACTAGAGTTTGCTGAATCGACTGATTTTACTGAAATTTAGGAAATTATGACTGAATTGACTGATTCTGTTGAATTATGAAAAAATTATATTAAAAATATACTTCATTCATAAAAAAAGAAAATTATATGGAAATAGTTAAAATGATCTTTTATAGTAACTTCATCAAATTTAGTCATAATAATAACTTCAATCTTGCTTATTTTGATACTAGCGTTTACTCGCGCAAGGCGCGAGAGTATTTGCCCAATTTTAACGCTTGAGACCAATACTTGCCTCTAGACAAACATCCTCGTGAAAGTATGCATAATGCTTTACCATAATCATCAATGTTTCTTCAGAGTATCTTGAATCATCTTAAGGAATTCAAAACGCAAATATTTTTTCCCTCATCTCTCTTTTTAACCCATTAGTAGTTTGTAACTCTATCGAATTGAAACAGTAATAGTAGTGGAAAAAGGGATACAATGCATAAAGTTTCTTTCTCTGTAGCGCAAATAGACCAAAGGCTTGAGTGGAAGCTGCCTTTTCATCCAATACACCTGTTCGTATAGAGTATATTCATGAAGTTCACTAAATTCTAAGGAATATTCCTCACAAAACAATATATTGGTAAGCGAAGTGTGTATTGAATACTGTCAAAAGCCCGAAATGCAGTAAAGTTACGAAGTTCATTACAGAAATTGCAGCTTCAATGAAAGGTGGTAAAATGGACCCCATCCTTGTCCTTCCAGCAAACATTGCAACTATACCAACTAGTTCAATGGCTCTTTCTCGTGAACAGAGATCTTCACCGTTGCTAAGCACTATGAAATTCTTCATCAACTTCAAAACTGGCTGCTTATACGGAAAAAATGCTATGCTTCTTTTGCTGCTGATGCAACTGAACCAATGGCAGACTGAGGCAACATGCATAATATATGAATACCCAAAGAAGGAGACCATACCAATATATAAAAAATAGGGAAAATAACAATAACAATACCATGCATGTCTCTTGTAGGTTATAGGGGCTATTTTACAGACAATGAAACAAATTTTCCATCAAATGATCCAGAAAAGGAAGAATCTCTCACCAATTTTCTCACAGAATGCTGCCAGAGCATAATATGACTTTTCCTGCACGGGCATTTTATCTTTGAAAATTAAAAACAGAACTTAAAATGCTTGGAAGAACACTTTCATAGTGAGACACTTTCTCCTGCTGAAGGTGCTCAGGAAATTGGCCAAAACCATGTAAAGAATGCCGAAAGAATAAGCAGTTTAAAGTTCCAAAACCAGTATTTACTAAGTACTTTTTCACAAGAATGACTTCAAAGAATGAATAAACAAAAAATATTGTTTTGGGATAAAGATGACAGATAAATACTTACATTTTCATCTTGCAATATTATGGGTATGTATAACTTTCCAGGGCTACTTGTTTTGTCCAAACCAAAATGGATCTGTATGAAACTAAATTTGTATGTTTGTGTCTCTGTGATGGAAGTTTATCCCTGATTTTCTTATTGATGTTTGGTTATTAATAAGATTCTTAATTTTGGCAACCTGAATACATTTTAAAAAACAACACAAATCAAATGGAATGTAATTAAGCAGAAGATGAACACAACTTTACGGGCAGATTGTGATATATTCTACTTAGTGGAGAATGAAGAGAGAGCTTACTCCAATTTAGTGGGAATTATTGGCAAAACTCGTAGATCCCTTGAATTTCCAGTGGGTAACCATGGCTGTGAGCGAAGAACTCTGAACGGAAAAGAAATCGAGTAGGCCGTTCCGAAAACAAGTGAAGCTAAATTTATTTCCCCGTTTCCGTGTTTGTTGCTAGATTACAACGATGAAGGTGAACTAACGAAACTAACGGGTGTTAAAATTTAGACGGCATATAAGGGTAAAGAAGCCAAAATGGAAAAGTAGGTTTCACTTTCTAATAGAAATGTATAACATCTTATGCTAGAAGTGTATTGACATAAATCAAGGGCACCAACTCTCATTCTCTGTTATATTGTTGTTAGAAGTACACACCTCAACACACAAAATAAAATTATAAATTTTTTTAAAAAGTTGATTGATAAGGCTGATATATTGAAAAATAGGGTCACCAAAGGTGCTAGAAGTAACCAAAATAAGTAAGGACTTGATCAATGACGTATATTTTCAACTTATTAATCTTATTAGCCAACTTTTTTATAGATATTATTTTTTATTTCACGTGTTGAATATTTAATAATTGAAATAATTAGAGAAAAAAGTCAAAGAATAGACCCGGCTCCTCTACTATTTCCAATCCATCACATAAGTCTCTATACTAAAAAAAGTATGCAATATTTTATAAGTACGCTTACTCTAAAAAATCGATCAATCATGTCTTTTAACTTATTTTAAACGCGTGATACGAGGTTTTTAAATTTAAAAACTTTATAAATCTGGTAAAATTTGAAAAAATAGTAATGCAAATTGTACATTGTTTTTTACATATACATATTGTGAAATTTAAGAATCAGTTTATACTCTTGCATTTTTGGAATTATTTCTATATTTTACATCATTTTCAAAATTATTACATTTTATTTTTATATTTTTAAACTTTCACTCTATTTTTTTTCATTTTTGTAATTTTATTTTAACGTGTTATAATCATTTATCTATTTTTTTTAGATAAGTAAGATCGGTGTAATTTTGTGTAATTGAATTGGTTGCTTTGTTTCTTTTTTTATCGCCAAAACCGAAGACTTTATGAAATCAATAAATCGTTAGTCAGATGGCTAGAAATACAATCCGGCGCATAATCAACGTAACAGACTGATCTGAGATATCCACATGTGACTTAACCAGAGCATGAGCCACATGATTCGCAGACCTTTTACAAAAAGAGATTTTAAAGTTTCTCTTTGTTTCTAACAAACTACGGATATCATTGATGATAAGATAAGTATAAGCTGATCCTTCATTCTCCTTCAAACTCTGGACCACTGTGAGAGCATCAATCTCTATCTCCACCTGCTGCCAGCCCGCCTCAACTGCTGCCATGATGGCATCCCGGATCCCCAGAGTCTCTGTTTCCTCTGCCGACCACCCCGCTCTTCTTCCTGTGCCGCGAGCTCTCACAAAGGAGCCGTCCTCATCACTAACCACCCAACCCCAAGCTCTATTATCACCTACTTGATTAATTGCTCCGTCAACATTTATTTTAATAACCCTTTGCGTTTGGCGTTGCCACTTTGCCACCCCCTCCGATGTCGATCCTCCCTCCTTATTCACCAGTCCATCATGGACGTCGTGCCAAGCACCTAGCATGCTATCTGCCACCAGAATAACTGTGGCAGCTTCATCATCTTGATCTTTCCAAACCGCTCCGTTTCTCCTCTTCCAAATACTCCATAAACTAGCAACAAAACGGCCACACAAAATTTTTCCCGGTAAATCTATGTTGCGATGTACCCACTGCCCGATCGGGCTCTGCTGCCAGTCCGTCTGTACGTCCGCGAGTTGCCAAACATCCGCCACCTTTTGACAAATTCTTAGTGCATGATCATCATCCTCATCCACCGAACCACAAAGCTTACAGCCCCACTATATTTACTCCTCTCTTTTTTCAAGTTGTCTACCGTAGGGAGCGTGCCATCGAGGACTAGCCATGCAAAGTATTTGAACTTTAGTAGTACCCTTAGATCCCATAATTTTTCCAGCCTTGCCATGCGTCATGTTGCATATCACCCATTAAAAGCTTATAACAACTTTTAACTGAGAAAAGTCCATTCTTTTCTCCAACGCACCAAAAGCCGTCCTTTCGGTCCTGCAAGCTAATCGGGATACTCAATACCATTGCCCACCCTTCTTCTAAAATTTTTTAAGGATCTCCTGTGTCTCGAATATACTCCTCCAGATAAAAGAAGGATTATTTCCCAATTTTGCTTCTAAAAAAGACGAATTAATAAAATACCTGGCTCGAAGAACACGACTCATCAGACTCCCTGATTCGGTAATTAGTATCCATCCCTGCTTAGCTAGCATGGCCAGATTAAATTCTCTTAATCTTCTAAAGCCTAAACCCCCTGAATCTTTTGGCTTACACATAGCTTCCCACTTCCGCCATCTCATCCCTTTCTGATCAAACTTTGATCCTCTCCACCAGAATCCATTCATCAGCTTCTCCACCTCATCACATAAATCTTTAGGCAAAAGAAAAACATTCATGGCATAAGTTGGCATAGCCTGAATTACACTCCTCAATAAGATTGTTCGCCCGACTCGAGATAAAAATTATTTATTCCAACTTTTTATTTTATTAAAAATACGGTCTCTCAAATACCCCAATATGACCGATTTGTTTCGCCCTATCAGCGCCGGTAAACCCAAGTAAAGACTCTGTCGAGTCTCCCTCGGTATTCCCAGCTGATGGCTACAAAATTCCTTGAACCTCTCCCCCACATTCTGACTGAAAGCTAAAGTGGGTTTACTAAAGTCAACCATCTGACCTGAAAGCTCTTCATATTTTAATAAAATATTCTTGGCTGCTACACACTCACTGTTTGAGACTTCAAAGAACAAGAAGTTATCATATGCAAATAACAAGTGTGAACTCCGTGGAGCACCGCGGCAAACCGAAACCCCATGAACCTCTCCTTTACTTTTGGCCCTCCTTGGCATGGCACTCAGCCCTTCAGCTACATCCCCAAATTTCTGAAAAAAGCTGGATTCATGTCATCGAAACCCGGAGCCTTCTCCAGATTTATCCCAAAATTACTTGGACTGTAATTTGTCCCAGACCAGTCCATACCAAACCAATTCAGATCAGACCAGACCATACCAGACTTGGATAGTTATAAAAATTCAAAGAAACCAGACCTTACCAGACCAGATCAGACCAACAAATTACAGTCCAAGTAAAAACATCCTTAGTAAGGCCATATTCTGAATATTGATTACTTGTTCCATGCTACCTAGCTCGGATATATCTACTTCCTCGGCATTTTGCTGAAATAAATTCTCAAAATAACCTCTCACCATCCCTTCAATACTGCCTTTATCAGTAACCCAGGATCCATCTGTTGCCTGTAAACCCATTAATTTATTTTTCATACGTCTTTGCTTCACCGCATAATGAAAAAACCGAGAGTTAATATCCCCCTCTTTCAGCCAGAATTCTTTAGCTCTCTGCCTCCAGTAAATATTCTCTTTTTCCATCAGGGATTGAATGACTGGTTTTATTCTAGCGAACTCGGTTAGGCTAGCCGTGTCCTCTTTCCCTCTCAGCCAAGCCAACCTTTTTTTGCAAGCAACGATTTGATGCCTGAACCACTTCGGCCGTAGAATTTCCCACCGGAGTAATTTCTTTCCACAAAAAATAATTCTCTCGCTGGCTGTGAGTTGTGATCCGGCGTTCCAACTACTCGTAACCACTACCATACATTCTTCTTCTTTCAAGCACATATTTTCAAACCGAAATTTCCTTGGTCACTAGTCGGAGCCTCAATGGAGGATGCATGTGCTGCCATAAAAGAGTTCCACCAGTCATCATTGACCAGTATATGGTCTAATTTCTCTTCAACCCAAAAATTGGTGCCCTTGCCTCTATCCATGTCTACTGGTATCCTTCGAATCGGAAATATCTCAGCCCATTACCAATCACTGTGTCTCTGAATCCACGGGTTCGCCATGGGGGGGGGGGGAGGAATTCGCCCCTTTTTTCTGAATCATACCAATTATCAGCCATGGAATGATATTATTTTCAGCCAGATCCCAAAGCATGGTCCATGTCTCTCTTCTTCGTCTCGTATCGGGAAAAGCATAGTAACATGTTGGCCGCCAAGCTGGACCACCTTCCGCCATTTTGACTAAGCAATCAATAAAATTAGTATTAATATTTGTGACTTCCACACCTCGACATCATTGTTCCATCCTAACGCCAATCTGCCACTGCTGCCATCGCTGTCCGAACCAGCAAAATTTCCATATCCCAGTTTGTACAAGGCCTCCTTTGCACGTTGACAATTTGATTTTGTTTCCATGAGGAAGAAGATCGCCGACCGATGGGTTTGAGCAAGATCCGCCACCCCTTGAACTGTAACCAGATTCCCCAAACCCCTGCAATTACGACTAATCAAACTCATCACCCCTCCAAACTGATACTCGATCAAAACAGCAGCCTTCGAAATTGACAACACCAAAACCATGTTCGGAGGCCAGAAATCGAAGCCCAAACCACCAATTCAGGCAGAATCCTCTAACAAAGCTCAGCGCCGCCGGAAGAAACAAGACTAAGTTAAGCCCTTAACGTATTCTGACAACCAAGGAGAAGAAGTTGACCGAGACCGCCAGAACCCACGATTGAATATGATCGTCGCCGGAGAAAAAGGCTAGGCTAAACCTAGAGAAAACTAGTATTGTCTACAAGCTCAGTTCGTGTGATTCTGCTATATTGGGGATTTGATAAAAAAATGTTTTTAGAATTCTATGAATTGGTTGATTTGCTTTGTATTCTCTCTCTAGGTGAGAGCTTCTCTCTCCATGCGGTCGTCTCCCCTAGGGTTAGGGGTTGTTTTTATCCGCTTTCGTATTCGACAAAGTGCGGCTTTCTTGTGTGGTTTTCGTCCGCCTTTTGTGAGGCTTTCTTCTTTGGCAGATCGCAGCGCCTATATGGTGGCCAAAGGTTTTGTACCTCTAGCAGCATGTGGAGAGTTTCGAGAATGCTATTCATGGTTGAGATCAGAAGGTCATAGACGAAGCGTGAGGCTAGGAGCTGGAACAAATTTGGACCGGAGGCAAGGAGCGGAAGATGCTACAATACTGTTGGACCGTCCCCCTCCTGAACCGCCGCCATGGAATGCAGGAGAGTTTAGGTTTGGAAGCAGTATTTTAATTTTACTGTTTGCTTGCTATTTATTTTTCATGATCAGACTGTTTATTTTTTTTGTTGGTTACTTTTATTATTGTAAGACTCTTGAATTAGGATTGGGTGATGGGATCGGAGGTCTGCTTTAATCGTCGTTGGCTCATTTATGCTCATTATAAGATCAACGGGTTATATTGCTTTTTTTGGAGGTGGTCAACTCTAAGTCTGGTTCGAGGGTTGGCGGATGCTTGTGGTATGAATGATGTGATATGAATTTAAGTCATCTGTTTTTACGATAAAAAAAAATGACTTGGTTGCTTTGTTGAAAAGGGCTATTCTACTAATTCTAATACTTCTTCTATGACTCTCTCTTTATTTAATTACTAAAAAAATGTTTCAGTTATGATATTTTAATAATTCAACACATTAAGCAAATTCAATCATTTCATAAAAATTTCAATTGTTTTAAGAATTTCATCGGATACATCAAGTTTTAACATTACCAAATAGGGCTTGAAGATTAGAGCTACTTTTATAGATGAGTTTGTTGAAAAGGCTATTTTAGGAATTTTGACATAATTATTTTATTAATCTTGTTAATAAAAAACGTTTTAGGAAGTGTCTGTGATTACTTCAATTTTAAAAGTGATTATCTAAAGTGATTTTAGATAATATGCGCTTAATACTTCCTCCGTACCAAAATTAACTTCTCACTTTCCTTTTCGGGCAGTCCCAGGAAATTAACTTCTCACTTTCTTATTTGACAAATTATCTACATCAAAACAGTGCAAAACACTGCAAAACAGTGTCGAAACAGTGTCTGGTAAATTTATTTCCTTAATATGTGTGAAATTAAGTGGCAAGTTAACTTTCGAAACGGAGGAAATAGTAAAAGTTGATAATGTTTGACAAAAGTGTGCTTTGGAAAAAGTAAAAGCATGTAATGTTTGATAATTTGTTTTTGTAATACTCCGTAGAAAAAGTTAAAGAAACAATTTAGAATACTACTTCACCTTATCTTTGCAAAATATTATCTTTGTGAGGTGAAATTTATAGTATTATGGTTTGCAAAGATAAGAAAATAACTTGAAATAACAGGTCATCAATCGGTCAGGGACCAGCGAATGAAGATGGTGTGCAAAGGTTGGAGTATTCATGAATAACGAAAAGGTGAGACTATTTTAAGAAGACCGCTAAAAGGTTGGATTATTAGTTTCTATTTTCCCGATTTTAATTTGTAAGTGTATAACATAAGTACTCTGTAGGTTGTATCAACTTTTTGTATACTACAAATGTTTTTGCTTGGACTGTTTTTCAGTCCCAAATCATGCAAGACTTAAACAGACCAGATCAGACAACACCAAACTTAAATAGAGCAGACCCGACTTAAACAGACCGGACTGGATGAGAGCAGACCAGATTTAAACAGACAAGGCCATACTTGACTTCCGTATATATAAAATACACATAGACCAGACGTTTACCTGACTTAAATAGACCAGACGAAACCAGACAAGACCAAACCAGACTTACACAGATCAATCCAGATTAGATCAGATCAGACTTAAACAGATCAGACCAACCAATTACGGTCTAAGAAAAAACATCCTATAATTATACGTTGAAAAACACTTTAATATTGTTTATTTTGATAAGAAGGAAAATAAAATTTATTGGCAAAAGTGTCAAATAGGCCCCCCTACTAATACGAAAAAGTCAATTAAACCCTCGAACTCAAAAAACATCCAATTAAGCCCACGAACTAAATATAACGAGGCAAAACAGTCCTTTTAGCAGGATATTAACTGTTCTCAGTTAAGTTGCATGTGTGGTAAATGATGTGGCATGCTTTTACATTTTCTTTTTCTCTTTTTCTCTTTCTTTCCTTTTTCCTTATCTCTTATTAACCGCTTAATTACCTGCTAAAAGGACTGTTTTGTCTCGTTTTTTATAGTTCGTGGGCTTTATTGAGTGTTTTTTGAATTCAGGGGCTTAATTGACTTTTCTGTATTAGTAGAGGGGCTTATTTGACAGTTTTCCCAATTTTATTTGTGTAAAAACTACGGAGTAAATTAAATGGCCGGCTAGAAATGAGAGGAGAAGATATAATACTACGTATACCGTTGTCGAAGAAACAACTTCTGACTGCCGCCAGTGTAAATTGTGTAATCATTCTGAAGATTATCTCTCGCTCCCATCTCTCCCGCTCTCTCAGTTTCACTGTTGGGGAAAGTCCTTTTCAACTTCCAATGAAAATGCATTTCAATCAAGAGAATTCTGGCTCTTGCTTCTATGCAAATCCATGCAGTGATCGCCTTTTTCTCTACCCTTTGCCTCAAAATCTTCGGATTGATGATGTCGGAAGACCCTACCTATATACAGTAACACCTATAATGGAAAAACGGAAAATTATTACCCCTCCGTCCCGCTATTAACTTCTTACTTTCTTTTTTGGACCGTCCCAAAATAATCTTCTCATTTCCCTAAATGGAAAGTTATCCTACATTAAAACAGTGTAAAACACTGTCAAACAATGTTTAAACAGTGCCAAACAGTGTCTAAACAGTAACAAACAGTGTCTAAACAATAACGTCAAATTTATTTTCTAAATATGTGTGTGGGTCAAAGTAGAAACTTAATAGAGGGACGGAAGGAGTATTATATACCACAATTATTAATGCAAACTTGCATTGTCAAAAATCAATTAATAAACCCTTAAGTTTTGATTATTTTCATTGTTTGTCCCCTCACGTTAATATTTATTAAATTAAATTTAATATAACTCTTAAATTCAATAAAAAATATTTTTAAATTTAAATTTTAATATAATTTACAATTTATTATCATAGTTATAAGTCATTGTTATTGTTTACCATTATTTTTATGCTTAGCTACTCAACCGTGTAATAATGAAAGTAGTTAAGCGAGAAGACCCACGACTAAGATATAAAATTAGTAATAATTTTATAATGTTTATTTAAAAAATTAAATATCATTTAAGCTTATTAAATTAATATAATTAACTTTTTGTGAAGAAGAAATCATCAAAATTAGTAATAGAATTAATAAAAAAATTAAACAAATCAAAATTCATACATTTTTAGTTCTTAGATTGATAGATTTCATTTATTCAGACCTTATATCCATACATTTTTTTTCTTTTAGGTCTCTTATTAATACTAGATCAATCTTTTAGGTTAAGAATTGATAAAATTCATTTTTTTGTTCTTTGCTACACACGAAATAAGTGTCATTGGTTCTCTGGCTTAACTACTTTCAATATTTATTCCACGATCGAGTAGCTAAGTAGAAAAATAACGATAAAAAACAATGACTCAAAATTATGATAATAAATTGTGTTTTACTTTAAAAATTAATTTCACAGACAATTTTCATTGAATTTATGAGTTATATTAAATTAAACAAATATTAACATGAGGGGGCATATAGTGAGAATGATCAAAACTCAGAGGGTAACTAATTGATTTTTGAAAATGCAAGGTTGCATTAATAATTATGTCATAACCTCAGAGGGCTAATGACATTCATGTAATTTCCATATTTAAATTTGTGCTTTTAATTAGTTTCGAGTGATTGTTACTTTGGAAATTACACACTTTTGGTGTAAATAGTTTAGTTTGCAAAATATTTGTAATATGTTTAGATTAGGTTTACTCCGAGCTCAAACAGGTCCAAGTACACTTTAGAGACCATTGGTGAACATCACAAGTGCAAGGAAGGTGCAAGAATGCAAGAAAAAAATGGAGGATCCCGATTTTGGTCTGTACCCGGTCGGGTATGACCTATACCCGATCGGGTACCCTTCTGAAATTTCGAATCAAATCAAATCCGGGAACAAGGCATCATGCGGGAAGATTTTAACACGTTCGGGTGTCCATACCTGATCGGGTGACCGACAGACCCGATCGGGTATGACCCCATTTTCCAACTTCGACGAAGCCACATCTTGTACCCGATCGAGTGGGCTGAAAACCCGATCGGGTACACGACCCTGCAGGCCTAAAAAGCCTATAAATACACCCCATTTCCTCCACAAGAAGACCACCAATTCACATATACTTCTTAGCTCAGTTTAGACAAGTTCTTTCTTTATATTTTTCATCATGTTTAGTCTCCAAATGAGGAGCTAAACTCTTCCATCTTGGTTTTGCTACTTTGAAGCTTAATGAATTTGTAAGTTGTGAGTTATTATCTTTAATCTTCTTCCTTGAATATTAATTCTTTCTTTAAATACTATTTCTATATCAATGTTGGGGAGTGTTACTAAGATGACAATTAGTTAACATCTTGACATTAGTTATAGCAATAGTTATTTCTTCCTCTACGTTAATATCGGGGAGTGTTACTAAGATGACAATTAGTTAACATCTTGATATTAACTATAGTAGGATTCATCTTCTTTAATATTCTTCCTTGAATATTAATTAATTCCTATTCATATTTCATATTAATATTTTGAACATTACTTAAAGGATCAACTAGTTTTGTTTCATATATTAATTATTACTATAATCGGTCGATTAATACGCTTGTTATTAATTCGGTCCTTTCGCGGTAGTAAACTTGGGTTATTAATGCATGCGTTTCATGGTTAATAAACCAAGGGGAATTAATTATATTGATTAAACCAATAAACCGCTTGTGTTGAGGTTATCAATCTCAATCGTTTTCATCCTGATTTTATTGCTACTATCGAGTGAATATACGGCGCGTGTTCTATATTAACTCGGTAGTAAGTTTTATTAATGAACGTGTCTCGTTATTAATAACTACCCTCGATGAATTGGATATACTCCTCGATTGAGTATTCGAGAGGAAGATAGTTAAAGATATAACCGGGATCGACGAACATTTCATTAAGTGGATAAAAGCAAAGCCAAGTCTTCTTCTCATTAATTAAACCACATAACTCGTTCATCTTCGTATTTAAATATAATTTAAAGTTCATCAACCAAATATAAACCCCCCTTATTGTTACTTATCTATTTCTGTAAGAAGAAAAGTATTCCTTTCCCTGTGGATACGAACCTTACTACACTATACTACGTATTAGTGTCGTATTGTATTATTACTTTGAGTGCACCTCACGACAAAGTGCACGTCAAATTTGGCGCCGTTGCCGGGGAAAGGCAATTATTTTTCTTTTTATTTCAAGAAAAATAAAAAAAAATAATAATAATTAACCAAAAATATAAAGAGTTCTCATTTTTCTATTTCTGAGCTTTGTGAAGTATATGGTCCGATATCGTTCTATAAACGAAATCACTTATCAAGCAAACCCCGAAATAGAACAAGCCTTCGAGAGGTTGAGAAATTTAATTCCGCACATACCCTCGGAGGAAACCTCAAACGCTAGCTCCAGTTCTAGCGAATCTGAAGAGCCAATCACTATGGCTCAAGAAACAAGAACCTTGAGGGAGCTCACAGCTCCGAACTTGAATCAACAACCGTTGTGTATTACCTTCCCTACACTCAACGAGGGTAATACATTTGAGCTAAAATCTGGGCTCATTCATCTTTTGCCATCCTTCCATGGCCTAAGAGGAGAGGATCCGAATAAACACCTCTCGGAATTCCATGTTGTGTGCACAAGCATGTGCCCTAATGGAGTCACCGAGGAGCAAATCAAATTGCGGGCTTTCCCATTCTCACTCAAGGACACCGCAAAGGATTGGCTATTCTATCTTCCTTCGGGAAGTATAGACACATGGGCGGCAATGAAAAAGGCTTTCCTTGAAAGGTACTATCCCGCTTCTGTCTCCTCATCTCTCAAAAAGCAAATCAGCAATGTGGAGCAAAATGATGACGAATCGTTCTATGAATATTGGGAACGATTCAAGAAACTTTGTGCGAGCTGCCCGTATCATGGCTATTCAGAGCAAGACCTCATTTTATACTTTTATGATGGTCTTTGCAACGATGATAGACGAATGATCAACGCCGCATGTGGAGGGGGAATCGTTAACAAGACTCCCTCTCAAGCTATGAATCTCATCTCGGAGTTGGCCGAGAATTGTAGATATCACAACGGGCGGACATCAACAAAAAGAGTTATGGCGGCCGAATCAACATCGTCTCTAGAAAGTCAAGTTGCCGGCTTGACTTCTTTGGTTAAGGATTTTCTTTTAAATTCCAAGACCCAAGAAGTCAAGGTCTGCGGCATCTGCACACAACAAGGTCACCCCACCGATGCGTGCCCGACCCTTCAAGAAGAAAACCCCGAGCAAGTCAACGCTTTGGGGTTCCCAAACCAAAAGAGGTATGATTCTTACGGCAACACTTATCACCCTGGGTTTAGAGATCACCCCAATCTTCGTTACGGGAATCCGCAAGGAAACCCACAACAAAATAACCCTCCACCAAATCAATTTCCTCCAAATAAACAACCGTACTCTAAACCCCAAGGCCAAGGCTCAACTATGTCCACCGAAGACATGATCCGAGCACTCACTTCAAATGTCTCAACCATGCAACAAAACATGGTTCAATTCCAACATGAGACAAAATCAAGCATCCAAAACCTTGAGAACCAAATGAGCCAAATCTCAAGTGCGGTGAGTAGGCTTGAAGCCAAGGATTCAACGAAGCTTCCATCTCAAACGGAGCCGAATCCTAGGCAACAAGCCCATGCTGTTACATTGAGGAGTGGCAAAGAATTAGTGATTGCCAAAGAGAAAGCCAAAAGCCACATTGGCGAGGAAGAGGAAGAAGAGCTTGTGGAGAAAGCTCAACCGGAGGAGGAGGAAGCTCACATTTCAACTCCACCCCCGGTTATTCATGAAGTGGAAGCACCGTTTCCCGAAGCTCTAAGGGAAACGAAAAGGGTGGAGAAAGACAAGGACATCTATGAGACATTCTCCAAATGTGAGGTAAATATCCCTCTTCTCAACTTAATAAAAGGTGTTCCTAGATTTGCAAAATTTTTTAAGGAGTTATGCACAATAAAAAGGAAGCATAGACTCAATGGGAAACAGAAAGTTCAAGTTAGTGAACGTGTCTCCGCGGTTTTTCAAAAGAAACTTCCAAAAAAATACAATGACCCGGGCATGTTCACTATACCTTGTAAGTTGGGAGGTACTACGTTTTCAAAGGCCATGTTAGATTTGGGGGCATCAATTAATGTCATCCCTTATTCTTTGTACAAATCACTTGAACTTGGCCCTTTAAACGAAACCGGAGTAGTTATCCAACTTGCGGATAGATCAAACGCCTACCCTAAAGGTATTGTCGAAGACGTACTAGTTATGGTAGACAATTTGATCTTTCCCGCCGACTTTTATGTTTTAGAAATGGAAAATGACAAGAATGCGGTTCCTATCCTTTTAGGAAGGCCATTTTTAAAGACCGCTAGAGCTAAAATTGATGTTTTTAGCGGATCTTTAACTCTGGAATTTGATGGAGATACAGTTGAATTCAATATTTACGACTCCATGAAATACCCAAATGAAAATCATTCTCTATTTGCCATTGATATTATAGATCCCATTGTGCAAAATACTTTTGAAATGAATGGGGAGGATGACCTACTAAGTGTAATTGAGAATGACCTCGGGGAAAATTCTTTAGAACTTGCTTTGACCCCCAATAGGCAAGCCATGATGGTGGAGTTGGATAACCATTTCCAACTTCCACTTATGCCACCGGGGTCAAGAGCATTCCCACTAACCATCCCCGAGGAAAAGCCTTTGCCTTCTATTTTGCAGGCCCCCGAAGTTGAGATGAAACCACTCCCAACACATTTGAAATATGTGTACTTGGGAGAAAAAGAAACATTACCGGTCATAATCTCGAACAAACTGACCGGAGAGCAAGAAAGGAAGCTAATTGCGGTGCTTAAAGAGCACAAACTTGCAATCGGATGGACTATAGCCGACATTAAAGGCATTGGTCCATCTACTTGCATGCACCGCATCTTGATGGAGGATGAAGCCAAACCGGTGCGCCAACCACAACGGAGATTGAACCCACCTATGATGGAGGTGGTAAAAAAGGAGGTCATCAAGCTTCTCCAAATGGGGATAATCTTCCCCATATCCGATAGCAAGTGGGTTAGTCCAACCCAAGTTGTTCCCAAGAAGACCGGAGTCACGGTGGTGGAGAACAAACATGGAGAACTTATGCCCACCCGAATTCAAAATGGATGGAGGGTATGTATAGATTACCGTCGCCTCAACGCGGTAACTAGAAAGGATTTCTTTCCTTTACCCTTCATTGATCAAATGCTTGAGAGACTTGCGGGGCATAAATTCTATTGCTTCCTTGATGGCTATTCCGGGTACTTTCAAGTGCCCATAGCCCCTGAAGATCAAGAGAAGACAACATTCACTTGTCCATTTGGCACTTTTGCCTATCGACGTATGCCATTCGGACTTTGCAACGCACCCGCCACCTTCCAAAGATGCATGATGAGCATATTCTCCGAGTATGTTGAGCTATTTATGGAAGTTTTCATGGATGACTTCACAATCCATGGGGACTCATTTGATTCATGCTTATATCATCTCTCCCTTGTGCTAAAAAGTTGTTTAGAATCAAACCTTGTTTTGAATTCTGAAAAATGCCACTTCATGGTGGAAGAAGGAATTGTTCTAGGCCATGTAATCTCATCCAAAGGGATAGAGGTTGACAAGGCCAAAGTTGAAGTCATCCAATCACTCCCTTATCCTACCACCGTTAGAGAGATACGGTCATTCCTTGGACATGCAGGTTTCTACCGGAGATTCATCAAAGATTTCTCAAAGATTGCATCTCCTTTATGCACTCTTTTGCAAAAGGAGGTGGAATTCATCTTCTCCGAAGAATGCAAGAAGGCCTTCAATATGTTGAAGGAAAAACTAGTAACCGCACCTATCATCCAAGCTCCCGATTGGTCTCTTCCATTTGAGATCATGTGTGATGCTAGCGACTATGCGGTCGGGGCCGTTTTGGGCCAAAAAGTGGGAAGAGCTTCTCATGTGATTTACTATGCATCCACCACACTCAATGATGCTCAACGCAACTACGCCACCACCGAAAAAGAAATGTTGGCCGTCGTCTACGCACTTGAAAAATTCAGGTCGTACTTACTTGGAACCAAAGTGATCATTTACACCGATCATGCGGCTCTTAGATTTTTAATGACAAAGAAGGAGGCCAAACCGAGGTTGATTCGGTGGATATTACTCTTAAGCGAGTTTGATGTTGAGATCAAGGATAAGAAGGGCATGGAGAACTTGGTGGCCGATCACTTGAGCCGTTTAGTCCTTGATGAAGGAAATGATCATGTCAAAGATGATATCCGAGGGGAATTTCCCGATGAGACTCTTTTCTCTCTTAAGGAAATTCGCCCTTGGTACGCTCACATTGTTAATTTCCTTGTTCTAAACAGGTTTCCGCCAAGCTTCTCTAAAGCTCAAAGAGAGAAGCTCCAACACGATGCAAAACAATACGTATGGGATGAACCATAATTGTGGAAACATTGCAAAGATCAAGTCATTAGAAGATGCATCCCCGAGACAGAGATAGCATCCATTCTTGCCTTTTGTCACTCACATGCATGTGGTGGCCACTTTGGAGGAAAGCGAACGGCCATGAAGGTACTTGAATGCGGTTTTTGGTGGCCAAGCTTATTTCGAGATGCCCATGTCTTTTGTCAATCTTGTGACAATTGCCAACGCATGGGCAACATCTCCCGAAAACATGAGATGCCGCAAGTTCCTATGCTCTATGTAGAGATCTTTGATGTTTGGGGAATAGATTTCATGGGACCTTTTCCTAACTCCCACGGAAATCTATACATCCTCTTGGCGGTAGACTACGTCTCAAAATGGGTGGAAGCAAAAGCCACAAAGACCGATGACGCCAAAGTAGTAGCGGACTTCATCAAAACCCGCATCTTCTCAAGGTTTGGAGTCCCACGCATTCTAATAAGTGATAGGGGCACTCACTTCCATAACAAAACTGTGAGTGCCTTATTGAAGAAATATGGCGTCACACACAAGCTCTCCACCGCCTATCACCCGCAAACGAACGGCCAAGCCGAGGTCTCAAACAGGGAGTTGAAGTCTATACTCCAAAAGACGGTGAACCCTAACCGAAAGGATTGGAGCCTTCGGATAGATGATGCCTTATGGGCATATAGAACTGCTTTCAAAACACCAATTGGAATGTCTCCCTATAGACTTGTATTCGGGAAGGCTTGTCACCTCCCGGTCGAACTCGAACATAAGTCTTATTGGGCGGTAAAAACATTCAATCTTGACATGGATCAAGCGGGGATGAAAAGGAAGCTACAACTCCAAGAGCTAGAGGAGCTTCGACTTGAGTCCTATGAGAATGCCGCCATCTACAAGGAAAAGACGAAGGTATGGCATGATAAAATGATAATAAGGAAGGACTTCCAAGTTGGAGATAAAGTCCTTCTATTCCGATCACGCCTTCGTCTTTTCCCCGGTAAACTGAGATCACGATGGGAAGGACCATTTGAGGTGGTAAAAGTCTACTCACATGGAGCGGTTGAGATCAAAAGCCTTGACACCGATAAAATCTTCAAGGTTAACGGACATCAACTCAAACCATTCCTTGAGGGCTTCCAAAAAGAGAACGTTGAATGCATGGATCTCTTCGATCCAATCTATGAAGGATGAACATGACTATGGCGTCGTGCCGCGACGTTAACTAAGGCGCTTCTTGGGAGGCAACCCAAGTCAAGGTACGCATTTTTCTTCTTTTCTTTTCAAATTCTTGCTTTTGAATGTCAATTTGGAGAAAATGGGGAAAATTCTCAAGAGAAAAATGAAGGAAAACCATGTTTTGGAAGCCTGGGGAAACCTCCGATCGGTCTTCATCACTTAACCGATCGGATCCGCGCTAAAAAAGAGGTTAAAACTGGACAAAAACACGTCCCAGGGTAGGGTACCCGATCGGGCACAATTCCCAGACCCGATCGGGTACGTATGAAATGACAAGGTCTTGAGGAAACCCGATCGAGGGAAGAAAAAATTTTAAGAGGGTACCCGATCGGGTATCCCTCAGACCCGATCGGGTCTAATTCCAAAAATTTGGGAATTTTAATTCGAATTAAATTACCCGATCGAGTACCCCCAAACTCGGTCGGGTGAGAACCCCTGGAGCAAATTTTAAAAAATCGACGTCATACCCGGTCGGGTATTTGACTCACCCGATCGGGTACGCTAAGCTGCAGAATCAAAGGTACCTTCGAATTAATTTACCCGATCGGGTATTCGAGTCACCCGATCGGGTACTCTACTCTGAAAAGCTAAAAACACTTTCGAATTAAAATACCCGATCGGGTATATCGGGCCACCCGATCGGGTACACGACCTTTTTACCCCAAATCAGTCCCAAATCCGCCATTTCATCTTCCCCAACCTACCAAAACTCGGACCACTCTCCCCAAATCCCCCATTTTCGGACCTCCAAGCTCCCATAACTCACCCAACACTCCACCAAATCTTCCCATACCACCATCAAAACACTCCTCTCACCACCCTCTCCAACCTCATACCCAAAAATCAACACATCTCCCTCTCTCCCCAAAAATCCGAAACCCTACCCCAAAATCCCCAAATCCGAATTCAAGCTTGAAATTTGGACAAAATGGCACCAAAAAGAAGCCAACCGGAGAGCTCCAATGCTAGAGGACCAATTCCGGGGTATGAGACCATCCGCTTTGGGCCGGGAGATCACCGCAAACGATTTATGGCCATCATCAAAAGGCAAGTAGTTCCTTCTAGATTCCTATGTCATAAAGCTCTTACACAACTAGGCTTGTTGGATGGAATGAGGGAATTATTTGATAGGTTGGAAATGAATTTGATTTTTGATATGAAGTACAATTGTGTTGACAAAGTGATCTATGAGGTGATGAGTTCGCTCAAAATTGTCCTACATGATGACCCGGCGGAGTTCCTCTACGACAAGCTCACGTTTCGTTGGTTAAACAACGAATACTCAATTACGAGACGTGAGTTTGCGGAACACTTCGGCATCCCCGCACCCCATGAAAGGGAGATACCGGAGAGCACACTTGACGGGCACACCTTATGGGGCAAAATGACCGGAGAAAGGAAGGTGAACGCGTCTAAATTATCCATTAGTCACGTTCAACATCCTCTTCTCCGGATGTTCCTAAAGTTCTTGTGCAACTCTTTACTTGGTCGCCCCAACAATCACCATACTCGGATGGGGGACGTGGCCATACTCACTCTAGCCCTTTTTCATAGACCCACGGAATATAATCTTTGCAATTTGATGTGGGATCACTTGGAGGAAGCATGTAAGAAGACCGGGAATATTGTGGTTGGGGGGGTTGTGATGCACTTAGTGAGCAAATTCGGTTATACGAACAATGCTCCAATTCACCCCGATTGCTTAATGCACATTGGTTGGTTGTCCAATGCGGGTTTGATCTCTTTGGGCAACAAGGACCACAATGGAAACCAACGCTACCGGTGGCACATGAAATACCCCGAACCCACCAAATATTTCCCCCTCCCTTGTGATGAATTGCCTAAGCTTCGGTATAGGATGGCCACATTCGAGATCCCCCATTACCTCCTCCCAAACAACATTCCACCCCACCTCCAAGATCAAGCCAACCCACCCGAAGACCAACCCGAGCATCATCCCGATCAAGCCGACAATCAAGGATATGAAGATGTCCACAATGCTCTTCCCGACCCTCCTCAAAACCCGCCACCCCAAGATTTTCTCCAACAACTCTTGGCGGGTCAACAATCCCTCCTAGCCGGGTTCCAAACAATGAGCCTTGATTACACCAAAATGGGAGAGCAATTCACCCAACTTCAAGGAGAAATAGGCCACTACCGGAACGAGCAACAAGCAAGAGACCGGCAGTTTGATGCTTACCGGGAGGAGCAACGGTTGGCTTTTCAAAGGATGGAGGAGCAAAGGGCGGCCGACATGCAAAGGTATGAAGAAGACTACCGGAGGATGTATGGGCCGACATATTCCTACATGTCCCAACTTGGGGGGTTTGCATCCATGGCCTCACCTCCACCGGCACCTTCATGGTACAATCCCTCCGATTGGGGAAGTTTCGGTGGCTCTAGTTCCGGCGGTGGCGGCTATGATGGAGGAGACACCACTATGGGGGAAGGGGACGGTGATGACATGCACGGGAGCGGCTTTGGAGGAGGCTATTACGGAGGCGAGGGCGGGCACTAGGGATAGTGCCATGCTTCAAGTGTGGGGGAGGAAGATGTATCTTGTGGTATGTACACTCCTTTATTTTTACCTTATACTAAGCATTATTTTCTTGTACAAGTTTAAAAAAAAAAATTAAATGTAATAAAAGAAATGAAATGCTAGTTAGGTTGAAAACCCAAAAGGGCAATCTAAGCAACAAGGGCTTACAAAAAAAAAATGAGTGAGTGGTAAGAGAAGGCAAAAGAAAAGAGATGCTAGGATGAAAACCTGAAAAGGCTCCTAGGAAAAATGAGAGATATGAGAGAAATTTTTTTTTGTTATCTTGCAGGACACTATCTCTTGAAGAAGAAGAAGGAGAAGAAGGAGAGAAGATGAGAAAAAGAAGAAATAAGAGGCATAGAAGACCATTAAACCCAAGGAATTGTTGTTTTAACTTCATTCACTATACTTGGTGGTTTTAGTTTCTTATTTCTTCTTATCTATGAACTCATGGTTTTGTGATGGATATTATGTAAACATTTGGTTTTACTCGAGGTCGAGTAAATGAACTAAGCGTGGGGGAGTTGACATTCATGTAATTTCCATATTTAAATTTGTGCTTTTAATTAGTTTCGAGTGATTGTTACTTTGGAAATTACACACTTTTGGTGTAAATAGTTTAGTTTGCAAAATATTTGTAATATGTTTAGATTAGGTTTATTCCGAGCTCAAACAGGTCCAAGTACACTTTAGAGACCATTGGTGAACATCACAAGTGCAAGGAAGGTGCAAGAATGCAAGAAAAAAATGGAGGATCCCGATTTTGGTCTGTACCCGGTCGGGTATGACCTATACCCGATCGGGTACCCTTCTGAAATTTCGAATCAAATCAAATCCGGGAACAAGGCATCATGCGGGAAGATTTTAACACGTTCGGGTGTCCATACCCGATCGGGTGACCGACAGACCCGATCGGGTATGACCCCATTTTCCAGCTTCGACGAAGCCACATCTTGTACCCGATCGAGTGGGCTGAAAACCCGATCGGGTACACGACCCTGCAGGCCTAAAAAGCCTATAAATACACCCCATTTCCTCCACAAGAAGACCACCAATTCACATATACTTCTTAGCTCAGTTTAGACAAGTTCTTTCTTTATATTTTTCATCATGTTTAGTCTCCAAATGAGGAGCTAAACTCTTCCATCTTGGTTTTGCTACTTTGAAGCTTAATGAATTTGTAAGTTGTGAGTTATTATCTTTAATCTTCTTCCTTGAATATTAATTCTTTCTTTAAATACTATTTCTATATCAATGTTGGGGAGTGTTACTAAGATGACAATTAGTTAACATCTTGACATTAGTTATAGCAATAGTTATTTCTTCCTCTACGTTAATATCGGGGAGTGTTACTAAGATGACAATTAGTTAACATCTTGATATTAACTATAGTAGGATTCATCTTCTTTAATATTCTTCCTTGAGTATTAATTAATTCATATTCATATTTCATATTAATATTTTGAACATTACTTAAAGGATCAACTAGTTTTGTTTCATATATTAATTATTACTATAATCGGTCGATTAATACGCTTGTTATTAATTCGGTCCTTTCGCGGTAGTAAACTTGGGTTATTAATGCATGCGTTTCATGGTTAATAAACCAAGGGGAATTAATTATATTGATTAAACCAATAAACCGCTTGTGTTGAGGTTATCAATCTCAATCGTTTTCATCCTGATTTTATTGCTAC
Source organism: Cuscuta epithymum (assembly GCA_945859915.1). Taxonomy (NCBI): domain Eukaryota; kingdom Viridiplantae; phylum Streptophyta; class Magnoliopsida; order Solanales; family Convolvulaceae; genus Cuscuta; species Cuscuta epithymum. Next base: position 3,804,193 of record CAMAPF010000915.1, read on the forward strand.
TATCGAGTGAATATACGGCGCGTGTTCTATATTAACTCGGTAGTAAGTTTTATTAATGAACGTGTCTCGTTATTAATAACTACCCTCGATGAATTGGATATACTCCTCGATTGAGTATTCGAGAGGAAGATAGTTAAAGATATAACCGGGATCGACGAACATTTCATTAAGTGGATAAAAGCAAAGCCAAGTCTTCTTCTCATTAATTAAACCACATAACTCGTTCATCTTCGTATTTAAATATAATTTAAAGTTCATCAACCAAATATAAACCCCCCTTATTGTTACTTATCTATTTCTGTAAGAAGAAAAGTATTCCTTTCCCTGTGGATACGAACCTTACTACACTATACTACGTATTAGTGTCGTATTGTATTATTACTTTGAGTGCACCTCACGACAAAGTGCACGTCAGCTAATAATAATTTTCACATGGACAAATATGAGAAACAATCTTGATACAGCCCATTTGGTAACCGGGCTTATTAGACAACGGCCTTGTTTGGTAAATGGTTGTTAGTTGTTGCTATTAGCTGGTTGTGTCAGCTGTTTTCTAACAGCTGATTGTATTAGTTGTTTTGACCGGCTGGTTATGTTAGCTGATTATAAATAACTGTTTGGTAAAATTGGCTGTTTCGAAATGGCTGATAGAGTGTATATTGAACCAGCCGAATGAAGAAGCTGCTCCCCTTAGCTTCTTCAACCATCCATTTTTTTAGCTTTTCAAACACAACAAGCTAATTTTATAAGCCATTTACCAAACATTATTATTAGCTTCTTTGACTAATCAAACAGCTAAAATGGGTCAAACAAGCTAAAAGCTGGCTGATAAGCCATTTGCCAAACATACCCAATATTGATACCATTTGCCTCAAATTAAGAGCCTGTTTGGTGACCCCTTTTTTCGGCTTATCAGGCTTATCAGCCAACTTTTTCACCAAACACGTAACTTTTGATTTCGCGCACTTAATTTTGTAATAAGCGGAAAAAGTAAGGTTGGAGTTACTTTTCTGGCTGTATTGGCTGAAGTTACTGTAGATGATCATTTTAGCTATTTTTCATATAATTTTTTATTTAATTTATTAATAATAAATATATTAAATATAATTTTTTGATGAATCAGCAGAATCAGCCAATACAGCCACTTCAGCCAGAACTTCATAATTTTCAGCAGAATCAGCCAATTCAACCAATTTTAGAGTTACCAAGCGGGCTCTAAGATAGTGTCCATTAGGGCCGGGTCTGAAAAACTGAAAATCGAAAACTAATCAAATTAAATTGAATCGCAGTGAAATAAAATTGAACTGCTAAAAAATCGAAGCTGGATGTAAAAAATCAAAGCTGGACCGTAGTTGTTTGGTTCGATTTTGTTTTTTACTCTTCAAAACTGAACCGAACTAATTATATTATGAGATTTATTTGTTAATTGTTAAGCATTAATCCTAATTGATCCAAATATCATCAATTGTCTTTGACATTCTTGTGCTAGAGAAATATTGTTTGTGTTACGCTTAGCTAAGTTAAGTTTATAAATTCATTTACACATTTGTTGCATGTAATAATGTAGTTATATTGAATGATGATGATGATATATTTTTACTAGTTTTTAGTAGTAATTAATTTTTATTTTTATTCATCTCAATTATATCACATAGAACGTATATATTCATGATTTTTTTTCAAACTAGTCACAAGCAGTGGCAGAGCCAGAAAAAACGGCTTAGGGGGGGTCGAAACTCAACCTATATACAGCAATAAGATAGATTGTCTTTGCTTTGTTTCTGAGTCGTGTCATGTAAGTATTGAGTGAATTATATACTCTATTTTTAAAATTTGGGAAAATAACCTATAGTGTGCATCAAATATAATTTTGCTGATTTTTCGTACGTTTTGATCCCTCTAATAAGTGTTATAGTAATTTTAAATGAAATTATCCTAAATGAGACTAAAACATGGTTAAAACTCCAAAATAGGACTTGAAGTTTTAAATTGTCTAAATGGGGCTCTAGATTACACTTTTGCCCTTCTGCAATTAAAAATCAACTTCTCGCTTCTCAATTCCGCTGCAATTCATCTATGGCTCTGCCCCCTTCAGCAATTCATCGCTGCGATAGAATTCATCGTACCAGCTCCCCAAATCCCTTCCTCCCATGGACAGCAGCTCCGCCATCTGCTATGGCCACGCACCGCAACTCCACTGTCGACCATGGTTCCTCTTCTTCTTCTTCTCCTCCTCCTCCTCCTCCTCCTCCTCCTCCTCCTCTAAGGAAGTTAAATAATCAGTGAAAATTTCTGCATATACACAATGACACTTTAAAGGGCTCAACACCAGTACACCACCCCTAATATAATGTATTTCGCTCATGCCTAAAAACATTTTTCGTTTAGGTATGTTTCATCAGTTTTGGATTTGAATTTTCTAGTCCTCTGTTTTCTTCTTCTTTCTATTTTTTTGAATTTGAATTTTATTTATTAATTTGGATTTTTAGATTTGAATTTTCTGGTCCTCTGTTTTCTTCTCCTTTCTATTTTTTTGAATTTTATTTATTAATTTGGATTTTTGGATTTGAATTGTATTTATTCAGTAAAATGCCACTTGTATAATATGTGAATGTCAAAATTATTGGTTATTTGAAAAAATAAATGACACGCTTGTGGCATTACATTTACCAGGATGACAATCTGAAAATGTCACTTTTGTTTCGAAAATGTCATGAAAGTGACATTATTACTCTGGAAATGCCATTTTCTTCTTTAAAACTGTCACCTTAGCAAATGACATCCTTATCTTTTTGTAATGACATAAAAGTGACGAAGGATCTGGCCTCCAATGACTTTGTGCAGACCTCCATCAGGAGTACCACTTTATATGCGAGAATGCCATAAAATACCATAAGAATGACATTTTCTTATGGTCATATGACATTTTCAGATTGTCATCTTGATAAATATACTGCCACAAACGTGGCAGTTTTTTCAAATAATCAATAATTTTGACATTCACATATGATAAAAGTAGCATTTTTGAAAGTAATGAAAATTAACAAATTAATAAAAAATAAAATTCAAATGTTACAATTGATTAGTAATTTGTTGAAACTTAGCTCCTAATTTCATGTTCTTAGATCCCAATTTAATCAAGAATCTTAAAAGTTCACAAATTAGAAGAAAATAAAAAACCAGATAAAAAAAGAGGCCCAGGAAGAAGAACAAGAGAAAGAAGATGAGGAGGAGGAGGAAGAACAAGAGAAAGAAGATGAGGAGGAGAAAGAAGGAAGAAGAAGTATAAGAAGAAGAAGAAGAAGAAGATTACCTGGGAAATTGCAGAAGAAGAGATGCGCTGCTATGGAAGGAAGGAGCGCTGCGTGTCTGGAGCAATAGCGATGGAGGCTGTTGTGCGTCGCTGGTGTGCATCGATCTTTTAGTTAAGGGTAGTTTTGTCATATTACCTCTTTTTAGTCCTATTTCTATCAAATTAAACATAGCAGTCCTATATTTACAATTCTACCTTGTTTTAGTCCTATTTAGGTAAATCTCTCTAATTTTAAATCAAATGACCATTGTTTGGTAAAAAAACCCGTAAATACCTGTTGCAAAAAAATACCATAAATACCGAAACAAACCGAACCAATCAATCCGTGGGTCCAAGTTTTTGAGTGTAAAACCGAACCGAACTTTTTAGATCAAAGCCGAACCGAAATAACCAAACCCACCCCTAGTGTCGACACAAAAAATGATTTTTCTTGTAGTGTAATACTCCGTAGAAACTCATTCTTTGTAACACTAAAATTGATTGAATAGGTTACTTTTGCTAAAATTGATAAAGTTCTGATTGAAGTCTCTAAATTAGCTGAATTGAATTATTGGGGGGATTAAAATGTATTTTGTTAATAAAATAAAGAAATAATTATATAAAATAACTTAAATAGTCCTTTAGAGTAACTTTAGTCATTCACCCAGAAAATTAATTTCAACGTTACTTATTTTTTTGGGGGGGTGAAATGTAAGTATATATAAAAGACACCCAAGAAACAAGGGGTTCAGAATGTACATGTTACAAAACGGAAACAAAAATGTAGGTTATCCAACAAGGATAAACTACACCCCAAAACAGCAACAAAGCTCCAAAGCAACAGCAAACACCAACCAAGGTGATGGTGAAGCACAAAAACAACACAAAATCTGCCCACAAGCTACGACCAACATCAACCAAGTGATGGTCAATCAAAAACACCTTAAAACTTTACAAGTTCATGAGGATAGAGGCTATACAGAATTTTGTAAACAATATATTGGATCCTAACAAAAACATCATCTACTTTAGGAGTCAAGCCATCAAAGCATATGGCATTTCGGGTCCTCCAAATCCAATAGATGGAATAGCAGAAAGCAATCCTGGCCGCCTTAGCTTTGATCCCCGAGCCTTGTCTCTCCCTCTTGATCCATTTCAACGAGCTATGCATGGTCCCCATCTTCCTAGGAATGTCCAGCCAAGTCTTCACTTTATGCCACACCTTTCCTGAAAAAGAACAAGCTAGCAAAAAATAGGTGTGGTACCGTCTCCGGACCACCCTTACAAAAAGGGCAAACATTAACAACATCTAATCTATGTAAGTTATCCAAAGTAGCAAGCCGGTTCCGAAAAGCTAACCAAACCATAAAGGAGAATTTAGGAGGGATATAGTTCTTCCAAATGAAAGACATCCACATGTGAGTTCCCCTTTAATTCTGAGAAGATTGTAAACCTTGGCCGAGGAAAGCTTGCCCTTATATTGGAAACCATTGAGATGGTTAATGGCATCATGGGAGTTGTCAAAGTGAGACAAGATTTGATCTCTAATCTGAGCAATCTTTTTTATTAGTTGGGAGTCTCTTTTATGAGGTGTAAACTCCCAAACACCTCTACCATTTAGGTAGACCCCATGTATCCACCTAACCCAAAGGTTATATTTTTTTGTATGGATATCCCAAAGGGTTTTAGCCAGGCGGGCAGAATTCCAAACATGGGTATCATGAATACCAAGACCACCTTCCTCTTTAGGAAGGCAAACATCAGCCCACACAACTCTAGCCTACTTGCATCCCCAGAGGAATATACGACATATAGAAGTGATTCTATCTAGTACAACCTTAGGAATATGGAGTGCCTGTAGCCAAAAAGAGTTGACACCTTGAATAACCGACTTAATGAGCTCAACTCTCCCAGCATAAGAGAGTGTTTTAGTGTTCCAAGCAGTGATAAAGTTGGTGATGGAATCCAACAGAGGAGCATATTGGGCCACAACAATCTTAAGAGGGGCCAAAGGAATGCCCAGATATCTCACAGGGAAGGTCCCCTCCTTGAAATCGATCATATTAAGGATATATGTAAGGTCATGGTCGGCCAAGCCACCAAGAAAAATGTTAGACTTGTCAAAGTTAACTTTAAGGCCGGAAACATTCCCAAACTCATCCAAAGCATCAATAAGGACTTTAATAGAGGGAAATCCCCTCTAAAAAAGAGCATAAGATCGCCAGCATACGCAACATGTGAGATATGAAGTTTACCACACTGGGGGTGGAACTTAAAAGAGGGAATATTTGTTCTATTAGGGAGGAGTCTGGAGAAGTACTCAAGGCAGATAACAAAAAGGAGGGGGGACATGGGGTCACCCTGCCGAAGCCCCCTCTTTCCTTTGATGTTTCCATGAAGTATTCCATTAATGCTGATGGAAAAGGAAGGTGTAGAAACACATTCCATAATCCATTTAACAAATCTAGTTGGGAAGCTAATAGTTCGAAGGACCTTATCCAAAAAATCCCAAGAAATAGTATCATAAGCTTTCGTAAGATCCACCTTGATCATACATCTATGAGACATATGCTTCCTAGAATAACCCTTGATAAGCTCTTGGTCCAAAATGATATTGTCAAGCATAAGTCTCCCATCAATAAAAGCCCCTTGAGAGGGATCAATAAGGTCAGGTAAACAAGGGATCATTCTAGTAGTAATGATCTTAGTAATTGTTTTGTAGATGACATTAGTGCAAGCAATAGGCCTGAAATCAGCGGCAGTAGGATTATGAGAGATCTTAGGGATAAGAGCAATAACCGTATGGTTAAGTTGCTTCAAGAGTTTCCCAGAGTTAAAGAAACCCCTCACGGCCAAGGTGACATCATGCCCAACTATATTCCAATTATGCTTAAAGAAAGCTGAGGTATAGCCACCGGTCCAGGAGCCTTGTTATCTCTTATATCAAAGATAGCATTCTTTATTTCAATGTCAGAAACAGGTGCCAAGAGCTCAAGAGCCTTAGTATTATCCAAGCATTTTCCAGAAAGCATGATGTTAGGATCAATATCCTCATTTGGACTAGAAGTACCAAACAAGTTAGTGTAGAAACTAACAAACTCACAAGCAACATGGTTGAGGGAGGTGGTGGAATCCCCATTAGCCAATTTAATAGACGTAACGGAATTCTTAGCCACATTTTTCCTTACAATAGAATGGAAATACTTAGTGCCACGGTCACTTTGGAATAAGTGATTAGTTTTAGCTTTTTGTCTAAAAAAAGTCCTCCTCGGCTCTTTTGAAGTAAAGAGCATTCTTCTTGGCCAAAGCGACATCAAGTTTAAAAAAGAGCATTCTTTTTTAGCTTGAAATTTGAAATCATTAAGGTGTTGGATGTAGTAAGCCGATGGAGGGGTAGGCCCAATCCTTTCATTAGGGCTGCCCACACAATTAAAGTCACCCATCACAAGCCAAGGGTTGCTAATATTGGGTTCAAGACTAGCAATGTGCTTCCAAAGAGTTCTTCTTTCCACAACCGTGTAAAGAGCATAGATAAAGGTAACAAGGTAAGTGTTTTGGGTGACCTTACAATTAATCTCACAATGTAAGTGTTGCATATCAACCTCCAAAACACTTAAGTTCACAAAAGTAGGATCCCAAAACACTTAAGAGTTCTCACAAACCACCAAGAGCCTTTACCGCGCACTTTGTCCTCACTCATGCGCGCCCTAAGAAACTTCCCAGGGGGTCACCCATCCCAAGACTACTCCCGTGCAAGCACGCTTTACTTTGAAGTTCTTGGGTGATGAGCTCCATTAAAAGGAGATGCACCTCTGTTGGTATGAGTAGTATTATTAATCCTCTTAAATTAATCTCGGGTATTACAATCACCCCCACTTAGGATTGCAACGCCCTCGTTGCGCCCTTAAACCAATCTCAATCAAACCCCAAAATCTTTTCCCCTGCTAAGTGTCTGCCCGATATCCAACGGATCAACACACTGTCGCAGGGTTGCTCTGATACCATTTGTAACACTCAGGCCCCGCAGGACCCAAGGTAGTTACTCCAGACCTCTTCAGACCTCTAGTACTGTTCTCACAAACCACCACGAGCCTTTACCGCGCACTTTGTCCTCACTCATGCGCGCCCTAAGAAACTTCCCAGGGGGTCACCCATCCCACGACTACTCCCGTGCAAGCACGCTTAACTTTGAAGTTCTTGAGTGATGAGCTCCATTAAAAGGAGATGCACCTCTCTTGGTATGAGTAGTATTATTAATCCTCTTAAATTAATCTCGGGTATTACACAAAGTTAGTCATAGATTGCCAATTTGGCCATCTAGTAGACATAATCTTATCAAAGTTAGGAGTGGACAACTTTGTTTCAAGTAAGAAACAAACATGGATATTGTTGGTACGGATGAAGGAGGCAATAGAGTTTTGTTTTGAGACCTTATTAAGGCCTCTAATATTCCAAGAAGACACAAACATTAAGAATGTTTAATGTTCTTCACCCCCACAACCTTTCTAGTATCAAAACCTCTTGACTTAGGCTTATATTTAGCTCTCGGCTTATACCTATCCATGAAGAGGAAGTAAACTTTTTCCATAAAGAGAGGAGAGAAATCATATCCTTCATCTGTGGGAAAGATCCCGGGAAAGATTTCAAACAATCTTTAGTAAAGTTGATACCTTTGGTCAAGTTGTAAGTAGTGACCTCCAAGTAGTCATCAAGTCGAGTGATTTCAACGTTACTTATTTTGATTATTACAGTGTTCATCGTGTGAATTCAAAATGGTGTGTTTTGTGTAAAAGTTGACTGATAAAGCTGATAAATCCAAAAATATAGTAACCAAATCGGATCATATATTCGTTTTTCTTCTCGTGTACATAATATTTATGCACATTTCGTGGTGGTTTCATTTGAGCTTTTATTCATCACATTAGTTTAACAAAAAATGGGTTAAAAACAATCGAATGTCACAAATAAGAAGCGTACACGTACACATTGCTACAAATAACGTACAAAGACCGCAAATTATATCGTGAGATCAGTTTACCATGCGCTGATGTGCATGGTATATTGATCCCAAATATGATACCATTTTTTATAACAAACGTAATTGCTCGATTGTTGCATGCAGGGGTGGAGACATGGAGGGGCTAGAAGGGCCACTGCCCCTGCAAGAAAAAAAATTCTTAAGTATATATTATGTACAAATACTTTTAATCTATAGAAAATATGTTGATATTTTAAACTTTGGCCCCTGCAATATAAAATTTTTAAAGACCAGCCCCTTCAACCATAGATTTTTGGCTCCGCCACTGGTTGCATGCTTCTCGGGTATCACATTCACACTCCCCCACTCACGTTTCTTTTTTCTTTTTGATAATCAAAACTATCATGTTTCCAACTATTTTTTTTACACGGGAACGTATTACAATTTTGTGATCAACTTTTCATTCTTTCAAATAAATTAATTACTTTTTCTCTCTCTCTTACTCTTTATTGATACACACTTTCTTTTCTTTTTTTATTCAACTAAAATTAAAAGACAAAATTAATTAATTTTTCTTCAAAATAATATTATATATATATATATAAAGTGTGAATATGAAAACATATATTACAATGGGTGTGTGTGTGTGTGTGTGCGCGCACACACACACACCCATTGTAGTATATGTTTTCATATTCACACTTTTTCCTATAATATATTTAATATCTCTCTTATATGTTTTAGTGTTTTTTAGACATTAAATTTGGTTATTTTGATTTACATAAAATATGAGATTACATTTTTATATGTGTGATTTGTATTTCTACATGTGCGAGTTATGTTTATTGGCAATTTCTAGGGTTACATTTGATAGTATATGAGGCTACATCTTCTAATAGACGAGTTATACATTTTTATGTGTGGGTTACATCTTCTTGTGTGCGAGTTACATTTAGACTTGTCACAAGAAGTTGCATTTTGCGTACACCTAAGTTAATTTTTTTCATCAATACGAGTTACATTTTCCATAACACTAGCTACATAAAAAAAATAAACTCCAGCTATTGAAACAAAAAAAAAATCAATTGTTTTTTTGAAAAGAAAATGTTTTTTTAGCAAAAAAATATTTTTTAAAAAAAACTGTATGGCCTTAAAATTAAAATAAAAACGTATTCATTATTTATGTAAAATAATTGAGCAATTAGACTCTTTGTTTTCATTTTTTGCATTGAAATCAATGTTTTATTTCTTATACTCTGTATTACACAAGTTACATTTCGACTTGTCTGCAGTTACATTTCTTTACACATGAGTTACATCACCCTGCTGTTAGGACAAGTGAAAAACAAAAAACAAGTTACTGTTAACACGCGTTAATAGTAACACACGAATTTGCCTTTGGGAGCGCCATGCTCAAGGTGGATTGCTCCCACGGTATTACAACTGTATAAAGACTAGCAGTCTAGCACTCATATCCATATTTATGGCCCACACTAGATGTCCAAGCCCTACGAACCAATTACTGGTTAAGGAGTACATTCCAAAAGTTAATTGTCCTAATAAAGAATTACTCCTTTTGTCTCATTAGATTTTGTCAACTTTCCTTTTATGTTTGCTCTAAAAAATGTCACTTTCCTATTGAAGTAATGGATTTATGATTCTGCGCATTTCTGTTTCATTTACGCAAATTCCAACAACACAACTTTCACTTTTCTTATTTCTCACCTAATCAATGTGCCTCTTACCTACTTATATCTTATCATTTTAGACTTGTATTTTGAGAATTAAGGAAATTTTCTTTTTGACTGAAATTTATTGTGATGATCCCGGATAGGGTAAAAGTCTAGAGGGGGGGGGGGGGGGGGTGAATAGACTTTTAAATCTTTTTCAACTTTATGAAGTTTTCCCTCTACAAAAGTTGATCTATAATCTTTTGAGAGATTAATAGATGCACAGCGGAAGTCTTTACCCTTTTTATAATGAGTGTGTGACAACTTTCTACCTTGAATGATGTTTGGGCTTTAAACTGTGAGCAGTTGGCTTGGCAGTTGGCTAGATGGCAGGGAACTGCTGAGGCAACTGTCAGTTGAAAATAGGAGTTTGAGAAAGATGATAATATGGCCTTGCAGAGAATGATGAGGGCTTTCTGAATATATGTTGAGCTGAAGATAGTAAAGAGTTTTGCCTGAGCAGTGGTCTGAGCAGTTGGGTAATCCCAGGAAACTGCTAAGCCGTCTGCTGCTTATAAAAAGGTATCTTTGAGGACTGACCAACTACACCTTTTAGTAGTGATATTTAAAGCTTGTGGGAAACAGAAGTCTCAAGGAAAAGTGAGTTATTAAGCAGTAGGATAAGCAGTAGAGTCAATTAAGACGACTGCTTAGGATGCTGCTGGCAAACTACGATCCCTTTAGTGAGAAGTGTTGAGTGTGTGCTTTGGTGAGTAAAGGAGAATCAACACACGATGTATCCTGGTTCAGAGGTGGTGTAATCCTCCTACATCCAGTCCCACCCTATTTCAGATGGATTTCCACTAAAGTATGAAGCCCAATACACTTAGTGCCAATCTAGCCTTTGCAACACTTAGGCCTAGATTGAAGGTTTTTCACAATGAGTATAACACCACTCAAAGTTACTCAGTCCTTAGACTTTTCTCAGTTGATCCAGTGGGGATCAAAAGGTACTCTATCTATCTAACTACACTTTAGGATCCGAACAACTGTTCTCCTAAGTGTTTACAACCACTTGAATAATACAAGGAATTTTCTGGCCACCAACTAAAACTAAGCTCTATAAATATGAAAGTGAAGAACTAGTCTAAGAGCTTAGTGAAGCATGAGTCAAAGCAGAGAGTGAGGTTGTGATCAAGCACTTTCTCTTTTGCTAGATATACTTTGTGATTATAGAATCTCTTTGCTTTGACCTCAATGACTTGATTTTTCAACTCATGCTTCGGCCTTTATTTATAGGCATTTCTGGTTGATTAATGTCATCCGTTGGTTAAGATGATTTAATCATGAACGTTGAATCTTGATCGCAACTTGTTGTTTATTTTCTTCTTCAGAGCTGATGGGTTCTTTTTGTCTTGTTTGCCTAGCCACTGTAGCTTTTCCATTTCAAGTTGACTGTGCATCCCATGCTGTACGTCTTGGCTCTCCATGCCGATATTTTTGATTGGCTCCGGACAAACACTCGAACAGTTAATTTTTGAGTCCAATAAAATTTATACTGGTAGGATTTAAATATCCTATTAAGGTAAATAATTTTACCTTATTGCATTTTTTAATTTCCAGTATTAATTTTATTGGTCTTAAAAATTATACATTTATTTGTTCTCAATCAGACACATGTATATTTCATACCTATGTGTCTTTTGTTTTTGTGACGAATTAAAATGTTTGTGAAAGAGTAAATATATACCGGTAGGATTTAAATATCCTTTAAGGTAAAAATTACCTTATTGCATTTTTATTTTTCCGGTATAATTTACTTCGTACAAACATTTTTCTTTTGACTCTTGGTCACACTTGATTGTGTATGGCTCATCAAGTATTTCGAACATAAACTAAATACTTTTAACTGGTAGGATAACAAATCCTATTAAGGTAAAAATTATTACCTTATTGCATTTTGTATTCCAGTTAACTAAACAGTTTAGTTGTTCGAAACATTTTTGATGTAACAAATAAATTTAACTGGTAGAATCTATAAGGGATGCCTTGTAAGGTAATAAAGTATTACCTTATTATAGATGACTGTTTTCCAGTTATATTTATTTGTTAATTGTTAATTTGAGCAGGACACTTTTAGATATTTGCTAGTAGACATAACATTTGAATGCTACAAAAGATGGAAGATATTAAAGCTAAGGCATCATCAAAATCTATCAAAATCTAGGGCTAACAATTTCCCCCTTTTGTGATGATGCCAAAAGAAGAGTTTAAACACTTTATTTAGCAGATAAACCTAAAGTGTTTTTCTACTCTCTTTCCCCCTCTTTTGGTAGCATTCACCAATCACTCTGTTCTTCTTCTTTGGCTTGATGATTCACCAGGGACAAAGTTTGAGCCTCTTCTTCTTCTCATCCTTTGATTGTCAGTCTCTTTGAGTGCTCTAAGCTTCTCGTAGTAGACTCCTCGAATGGTGGTCTTAAGCATAGCTATCTCAATGCTCTGTTCCTGAAGCCAGTTAAGAGCAAATTGTTCTTCATTTTGTACGAAAGCTGATTCTTGAGCCAGCTTCTCCATTGGAGCCATTCTCCATGCTCTCCAGTTTAGAACTCTTCTGACTTGGTTGTCAAGATCTTCTCTTTCTTTGAGGAATAGAGTTCTTGTTTCGAGGAAGTTAACGTGTTCGTTTTGTTGTGTAGTGAGATTTGTTTGATGAGCAGAGGAAGGTTGAGCTAGTGAGAGCTCAAGAAGGTCTTCTGGATACATGTTGTTGGCCATGTTTAGGTTTTGAGGTTTTCTGCAAGGTTGTATGGGGAAGAATATAGGCAGGTTGGAGATGAAATGTGAGAGGAGATCGATTGAGATTTAATACCCAGTTTTTCAGATTGTCTCCTCGTCTTTCGAGATTGCGTCTGGGAGATCGAGGCGTGTCGATTGGGGGGTTTTTAGCGGTGGGTTCTCTTTTTAATGGGGAGTATAAGAATTTCTATTAAATGGTATTGATGACCATCTTTAATGATGCCACTGAGCAGGTTTACTCGGATCAACATGTGTTGCTCTTGCATGTTGCATGTAACCATAAATTCTTTCTGCTTGTAGATGATTCTGACACTCCCTTTTGCATGCTCAGAGATGGATAGTTCTAGGATACTATTTTGGTTTGTTTATGGCTAATTTTGACAGTAATCAAAAGTAAGATACTTACTAAAAACTGTAGATAATCTTTGTTTTATTAGGATGCTGCAGATGCAAGATGTTCCTAATAAAAATAAGTTTCTACATAATAGTAGCATTCTACTTTCAATTCATATATGGGTCTACTGCTGAGTTTTGTGGATCAATATCGTACCTTTTTGAATTGGTATCTGATTTTTAGCAGTTTAAGCCAGTTGTTCTTCTCATTCTCCAATGATTATGACTTTCAGTTGTTGTGGCAGCAGGTTCCTCTGTATCAACTGCTGAGTTTGATGAGTCATGATCTTTATTTGTCATCCTCTTCTTTCCTTTCTCTTTGAGATGGCTTTTTGTTCCATTCCCCCTTAGTTGATGCTTCTTAGAAATTTTCTTTTGTCATGAAATTTCCATGCTTAGTTCCCCCTCAATTGATGCTTTGGAGATTCCTTTTAGAGTGGAATTCTCCTTCTGTGGTTGCTTGACTGTTTGGAGCTTTTCTGGATGTACATCCTTAAGTTAATCAAGATGGCTCACTTAGGCGTACCAAACGTGAGCCTGCTGCTGTTCTTTCCAGCCTCCTGCTACAGAAGCTGTCTTTAGCAGAGTGTTTTGCTAAGACTTCTACTGAGACACCTGCTTCTGATACAGTGGCTTGCTTCTGAGGTAGGCACCTGCTGTCAGGCACTTGCTCCATTGTTCTTCTTACGTTTGTTCTTCTCTTTGTGAAAGCATCTCTTTTACTAATGTAGCAGTGGTTTGATAGTCAGTCGCCTGCTGAGTTTGCTGGAATTTTTCAGCTCTCTGTTCTCCTTTCTTAAGACATTATTTTTGCTTAAGGTTTCTCAACATTGTTGAGTTGTCTTTGGCCATTAAGCATTTGGGGGAGCAGCTTTCATTATCTTCGTTGAGTCAGTTACTGCTTTCTTCAGCCATCTGCCAGGATCCTAGGCATAGTAGTGCTTCTTCTGAGCTTTCAGATGAGGAATTTTCATCACTTGAGCTGCTCTTATCTTTGCTTTGAGATTCCTCCTTTAAAGTCCTTTTTGTATCCACCTTCTTGAGCTGTTCCCTGCTGAGTTTGAGTGGCTTATTCTTGGCAGTTACTTTGATCTTGATGGTGTTTGAGAATTAGCAGTGGGCTTATTGGCGGTCACCTGCTGAGCTAACTGCTTGTGGAAGTCAGTCACCTGCTGAGCCTACTGCTTGGATTTCGAGTAGCTTTCTTTGAGTAGGTGACTTTTCTTGAGTAAAGTGAAGAGTTCCCCCTGAATGGGTACAGGGTAATTCTCTTACTGTGATCATCACCCCAAGCTTTTGTCTTGAATTCTGAATCTTTCTTTATTCAGTTTCTTGGTTTGATGTAGAAGCTTTGTGGAGTCTGCTTCACTTGTAGTCCCAGAAAATAATTCAACTCTCCCATTAAGCTTATTTCAAACTTGCTTTGCAATAGAGTTGAAAATTTCTCACACACATACTCTTGGGGCCTGCTTGAGTCCGTATAGAGCTTTGTGTAACTTGTAGACTTGATCCTTCTCTCTATTGATTTCAAAACCAGGAGGTTGCTCCACATAGACCTCCTCTTCTAGTAGACCGTTTAGGAAGGCACTTTTCACATCCATTTGATAGACTGTGAATTTCTTGTGAGCAGCATACGCCAAGAATTTTCTTATTGCTTCTAATCTGGCAACAGGAGCAAAGGTTTCATCAAAATCTATACCTTTTTCCTGGCAGTAGCCTTTGGCTACCAGTTTTGCCTTGTTCTTGACAATGGTGCCTTCCTCATCCATCTTGTTTCTGAACACCCATTTGGTTCCTATCACATGTTGGTGATAGGGTCTGGGCACAAGCTTCCACACATTGTTTTTCTTGAACTGATTTAGTTCCTCTTGCATTGCTTGTATCCAGTCAGAGTCAAGTAGGGCTTCTTCAATTTTCTTGGGTTCAATTTGTGAGATGAAGCATGAGAATAGTGCTTCTCTATGAGAAGTCCTTCATGGATGTTTCCAATGATTTGGTGAGGAGGATGTTTGTTCAACCATCTAATGTCAGATGTGGTTGGTTATTCTCCTCTTTTTCTTCTTTACTATCTTCTGGTAGAATAGTGTGATTAGGAATGTCATAGGTGCCCGGAAGGTAGTTTGTTGGTGAGACACCTGTTGGCAGTAGTCTGACGTTTAAGTCAACTGTTGACAGAGTCCTGAATCTTTGAGTCAACTGCTGGTAGTGATCTGTAATTCAAGCTTCCTGCTGGCAGTTGGCTGCCATTTGATTCAACCTCTGTTTCCAGAATCCTGTCATCTTTTGTTAATACAGCTGGGAAGGCAGCTTGGAGCCTTTCCAGTATCCTTCCAGGAAGAATCCCTTTACGAATATTTTGCATGGCTTACTTAATCACTTGTTGATGGTTAAGTCATTGAGATGGAGATGCCGCTTGATGATTTTGAGCTTGAGATGGCTAAAGATGTGGCGCCAATCTCAACTCATATTTAAATCTGCTTTTAGTTTAAGAGCAGATTCCTTCTTTTGTATTCTCCAATCAATATCATCCTTCTTCTTCTTCCTTCTACCAGTTAGCACAACTTTGTTGTTTTGGACATCTCTGATCAAGCAGATGTCCATGGAGAACATCACATTGTAAATGGTATCGCGGAGCTGGCTTGTGCTTCATAAGATTGAACTTTAATCCCATATGATATGTTCTGGATTGAACGTTCGCATTTGATTGGATTTTCCAGCTTCTTTTGTTTCTCCTTTCTTTTCCGCATTCCCAACTGTTGTTTTGGGTCCTTCTTCAGATTTAATAGCTTGACAGTAGCCCCCTGCTACCTATCATGTGCATGGAGCAGCTTGAAAATCATTCTTGCAAGTTTGACTACTCCAGCACCTTCCCGTTTTTGTCAGTTTTGAGTATCAGCCCATAATTTCGTGGGCATCTTCCTTTGAATGCTTTTGGGTATCCATATCAATTTAGGGCCATTTTGATCTGAGTTGATAGATCTACAGCCATATTGAGGATTGGCTATATTTTGATGAACATTATTCCTTATAGGGGAAGGAATATGTGTATTTGTAGTGATCAGCCTTTTCTTTGGAATGTAGTTGGTCCTTTTGATTGGTTGGTTGTTTTGGGAGATGGAAATGTAGGGAAGTTTGGATTTTGATCTGGAGGAGGACTGGATCCTTTTATTGGAGAGAGTCTGGGAGTGTGGTTTTAGTTGGGTGGGTTTCCTTGTGTCTTGTTGTTTTGTGGTGGTTTTTGTGATAGGAGAGTATTTAGGAGAGTCTTTCAATGGTTGGGATGAGGGTGTGTCTCCTGATCCTGTTTTCTTTAAGTCTTGAATTTCCTCACCAATAGGAATAGTGAGGGAGCTCAGCCTTTCTTTTAAACTGATGTTTTCAAGTTCAAGAAAATCTTTCATTTTTATTACTTCACCCATTTGAGCTTGGGCTACTATTAGATTCTCTTGAAGTCTACAGTTTTCGTTTATTAAAAGTAGGTGATCCTTTTGAAAGTTTTCAAATTGATGGAGTAGAGCTTCCATGTCTATACTGGATTGGCTAGAATCATATGAGCTATTTGAAGAACAGGAAAATACCTCATCATTGTCATTATCAGTGGATCTGGCCATAGAAAAGTTGTTGGAGATTTCAGCATGGTGCATTCCATAGAGACATATCAGAGTCTCTTTCTTACTTTCTGATGAACTGCTTTCATCACTTGAGCCATTTTGATAGTCAACTGATTTGATTATTGTAAGCTCATCCTTTTCATCCTTGGTTCTCCAGTCATCATATTTGTTTTGATTGGACAAAAGATTCTTTGTCAATTGTTTGTCCATATTTAGAAAGTGTGTTGGGAAGTGGAGTGGTTTGGATTTTTAGTTCAAATTAGTCAGAAACTGACTCTAGGAACACACTGCTCTGATACCACTTGATGATCCCGGATAGGGTAAAAGTCTAGAGGGGGGGGGTGAATAGACTTTTAAATCTTTTTCAACTTTATGAAGTTTTCCCTCTACAAAAGTTGATCTATAATCTTTTGAGAGATTAATAGATGCACAGCGGAAGTCTTTACCCTTTTTATAATGAGTGTGTGACAACTTTCTACCTTGAATGATGTTTGGGCTTTAAACTGTGAGCAGTTGGCTTGGCAGTTGGCTAGATGGCAGGGAACTGCTGAGGCAACTGTCAGTTGAAAATAGGAGTTTGAGAAAGATGATAATATGGCCTTGCAGAGAATGATGAGGGCTTTCTGAATATATGTTGAGCTGAAGATAGTAAAGAGTTTTGCCTGAGCAGTGGTCTGAGCAGTTGGGTAATCCCAGGAAACTGCTAAGCCGTCTGCTGCTTATAAAAAGGTATCTTTGAGGACTGACCAACTACACCTTTTAGTAGTGATATTTAAAGCTTGTGGGAAACCGAAGTCTCAAGGAAAAGTGAGTTATTAAGCAGTAGGATAAGCAGTAGAGTCAATTAAGACGACTGCTTAGGATGCTGCTGGCAAACTACGATCCCTTTAGTGAGAAGTGTTGAGTGTGTGCTTTGGTGAGTAAAGGAGAATCAACACACGATGTATCCTGGTTCAGAGGTGGTGTAATCCTCCTACATCCAGTCCCACCCTATTTCAGATGGATTTCCACTAAAGTATTAAGCCCAATACACTTAGTGCCAATCTAGCCTTTGCAACACTTAGGCCTAGATTGAAGGTTTTTCACAATGAGTATAACACCACTCAAAGTTACTCAGTCCTTAGACTTTTCTCAGTTGATCCAGTGGGGATCAAAAGGTACTCTATCTATCTAACTACACTTTAGGATCCGAACAACTGTTCTCCTAAGTGTTTACAACCACTTGAATAATACAAGGAATTTTCTGGCCACCAACTAAAACTAAGCTCTATAAATATGAAAGTGAAGAACTAGTCTAAGAGCTTAGTGAAGCATGAGTCAAAGCAGAGAGTGAGGTTGTGATCAAGCACTTTCTCTTTTGCTAGATATACTTTGTGATTATAGAATCTCTTTGCTTTGACCTCAATGACTTGATTTTTCAACTCATGCTTCGGCCTTTATTTATAGGCATTTCTGGTTGATTAATGTCATCCGTTGGTTAAGATGATTTAATCATGAACGTTGAATCTTGATCGCAACTTGTTGTTTATTTTCTTCTTCAGAGCTGATGGGTTCTTTTTGTCTTGTTTGCCTAGCCACTGTAGCTTTTCCATTTCAAGTTGACTGTGCATCCCATGCTGTACGTCTTGGCTCTCCATGCCGATATTTTTGATTGGCTCCGGACAAACACTCGAACAGTTAATTTTTGAGTCCAATAAAATTTATACTGGTAGGATTTAAATATCCTATTAAGGTAAATAATTTTACCTTATTGCATTTTTTAATTTCCAGTATTAATTTTATTGGTCTTAAAAATTATACATTTATTTGTTCTCAATCAGACACATGTATATTTCATACCTATGTGTCTTTTGTTTTTGTGACGAATTAAAATGTTTGTGAAAGAGTAAATATATACCGGTAGGATTTAAATATCCTTTAAGGTAAAAATTACCTTATTGCATTTTTATTTTTCCGGTATAATTTACTTCGTACAAACATTTTTCTTTTGACTCTTGGTCACACTTGATTGTGTATGGCTCATCAAGTATTTCGAACATAAACTAAATACTTTTAACTGGTAGGATAACAAATCCTATTAAGGTAAAAATTATTACCTTATTGCATTTTGTATTCCAGTTAACTAAACAGTTTAGTTGTTCGAAACATTTTTGATGTAACAAATAAATTTAACTGGTAGAATCTATAAGGGATGCCTTGTAAGGTAATAAAGTATTACCTTATTATAGATGACTGTTTTCCAGTTATATTTATTTGTTAATTGTTAATTTGAGCAGGACACTTTTAGATATTTGCTAGTAGACATAACATTTGAATGCTACAAAAGATGGAAGATATTAAAGCTAAGGCATCATCAAAATCTATCAAAATCTAGGGCTAACATATTGGTCTTGTCTGGTCTGATCAAGTTTGGTCTGGTTTGAGTTTGTAAATGTTTGATCTCTGTGTATTTTATAGTTGTCATAGTTTAGCCCAGTCTTATCTGATTTATTTAAATATGATCTGATCTAGTATGGGTCTGAAAACATCCTAAGTGTAGTAGGATATGTACGTGTAGGACTAAACTCACTCCATAAATCATTCCACGGCGCAATGCTTGTCGAACTTCCTCCCACATTATGGAGGTGTTTACTTCGCTGCTAAAGTCACAGTTAGGTTAGTAAGACAGGTGAAGTAAACACGCACGCTGCTTATAAAGCTGCTTACTAACCGAAAGAAGTGCTTAAAGTGCTGCTTACTAAGCATACCACCCCTCATGTATTAATTAAGCGGCACTTTAAATTAAACTTTTTCAATTTCCGAATTTACCCTTACCCTTACCCTACTACTCCTACTACTAGTACCACCACCCCGACCCACCCGACCCGAACCCACCCTACCCACTACCCCCATCCTCACACATTACCCCTCGTACCTTACCCCTGCCCTGCCCTACCCTACCCCCTACCACATGCCCCTACTTCCACCCCACCCTACCTCCATCCTACCCCACCCCATATCATACCTCAACACTACCCCTACCCCGACCCCACCCTACCCACTCGTACCTTACCCATAACCACGACCCTACCTCGGCCCCACCCTACCGCCATCCTACCCCCGACCCCTAGCCCTTACCACCGTACCCCACCCCCCGACCAACCATACCCCACACCCCCAACCATCCCGTACCTTCCATACTCGACCCCTACCCCCCTTTACCCCTAACTCGACCCCACCCTACCCCATCACACCCACCCCTACTCCTAGCCCTTAACCACCCTACCCTCGACCATAACCCCACCCCCACCCCACTCGTACCCTCTTACCTACCCCGACCTTACCCCGTTACCCCATACCACTTGCGCTTACCTTGACCCTACCCCGATCTCACCCCTTACGAGTAGGGGAGTAGGGGTAGATGGTAAGGTCGTGGTAAGGGTATGGGGTATACGGTGGGGTTAGGGGTTAGGGGTATGGGTACACGTATGAGGTTACCCCACATATTATATTATATACTTGTGTGTCTATATATCTATATGGGTATTTTGGACATTTTAATGTTAACGGTGTTTTAAACACTTTGAAGTAAACATGATTTTACAACATTGCTTATTTTATGCGACGCTTATTAACACGGGTCTTACTAAGCACCATTTATTAACCCGTGAAGTAAACGTGTCCTATGTGTCCTCGATGTTAGTTGTTTTATGCTAAGTAGGAGGAGGTGGAGAGGGATATAAACGTCATCCATATGAGTCTGCACATCTCCTATGAGGTACTACCTCCGTTCTCCTTTAATTGTAACGTTGGACTTTTTGCACTATTCACATATTCTACTTTGACTATATTTTATTAATTAATGTATTATAACTTAAATTTTGAAAAAATATTGTTAAATTTTTCTGATTCTAAAATTTCAAAATATCATTTTTTTATTTTTTTTACTAATGAGGAATGAAAGATATTAAAAGTAATATTTTTTGGAGTGTACTTCAAATTTGCTTGGGCAAAACATGAAAAAATTTGATCCACTTTTACGTTTTACACTTCAGTTTGGGCTCTATCCCTTCATCTTGAAACGATTCAAACTTACGCTTTTAAATAAAAAAGCTTAAATAATGAATTATTTGTAATATAAGTACTCCAGGCCAGATGATTAGACCAGACAAGACCAATAAATTTGATCCCGTGGGAGCAAACATATTCTCAAGACCATACATAGACTGTTATGTCGTCTATGTCTAGTGGATTGCTCCCACGGTATAACAACTGTACAAAGACTAATAGTCTAGCACAGTAAAAATATTTACAATCCCATATCAGACCAAACTTGATTTTAGCAGAGACCAGGCCAAACTTGATTTTAGCAAATATATTCTCAGTACTCTAATAAAAATGAAGTTGTAAGAGAGAATATGTTGTCATGGGATAAATAGCAGTTATAAAATGCACAGAGACCAAACATTTACAAACCCAGACCTGACCAAACTTGATCAGGCCAGATGATCAGACCAGACAAGACCAATAAATTTGAGTCAAAAAGAAAATTTCCTTAATTCTCAAACTACACAAGTCTAAAATGATAAGAAATAAGTAGGTAAGAGGCACATTGATTAGGTGAGAAATGAGAAAAGTGAAAGTTGTGTTGTTGAAATTTGATGTTCAATATTTTTCCATTACAACCTTTCAGAAGTCACTCCACTATTTTTCCATTTAACCTTTTACGCATTCGATACAAATATCACAAATGATGTGTAATACCCCGAAGATTTGAGAGAATTTGAAAAATATATAAAATTATGATTCATACCGTTTAGAGGGCTTCTAATTTATAAATAGTTTATCATGGTTCATTTAGTGTTTGGAAGCAGGGGGTCCAATCGAGAAAGAAACGGAGCAAACAATTAAGGTTTGGGACACTTGAGAATCTCGCACGACGTGCGGGAAGCATCCGCATGGCGTGCAAACTTTTGCAACTTTCGACCAAGGTTCTGCCAGGTCCACACCATGGTCCGCTCGGTGAGCGGCTGAGAGTGCAGACACACAAATTCCATATTTCAAGCCCAATTCGACCCAACTTTGAAATTTCGCTACAAATACATCCCTCATCCCTGATCCGATTTCCGTTATTCCAAAAACTCCAACTTCATTCCTAAGCTCTATTTCTTCTAACTCTTCATTTCTAACACACCCAAAAAGATTTTTGAGGCCAAGAACGTGATCATCCAACCAAATCTTCTGGTAAACGTGTTTTTAATGATTTCTTCTCGTCTCTTCGGATAAAATCTACTATGTAACCTAACGAAACTGCAACGTGGCTGCAAAGGAGCCGTATCGAATGGTATCAGAACATCAACAATAGCTTTTTCCTTATTTCATTCGAACGTAAAATTAAATTACACCACATCGGCCACAAGTCCGCAATACGTATAACAACGACAACAATAGCCGCAACCACAGTGACCACAATCTTAACACTATCACAATAAAAAACGTTGATATATATATAGACTAAAGAGTAAATATATGATATATTATAAATGGATAATTTAAAATATAGTCATTTAAAAAATACAAATGTATTATTTGTTGTGGTTTAATACACTCGAAGGTATAATTCACGTATAATACTCCCGTTTATGAATTTTTCAATTTTTTTTGAAAAATTCACGCACTTTAAGGATAAAATGTATAATACACGTACCGTACGTATTAATACGTATTTTATTACGTATAATACTCTTGTTTATGAATTTTTCAGAAAATTTTGAAAAACTCACGTACTTTAAGGATAAAATGTATAATACACGTACTGTACGTATTGATACGTATTTTATTAAAAAAAACACACCATTAAACGGAAGCCTAATGGAGTGATACAACTGAAACAAAATGTCAAGCTACTCAATATTATTTATATTGCTTAAAAAAACTTTATGCCTTATATGTTCGCTAATTGTTTAACGGTCATTATTACATTTAATGAATTAGCTTCTTAAATTCGTAATCTGTTTCGATATTTCTATTGTACTACTACTGTATTACTTTTGTTCTCCACCCATACCAAGACTCCAAAGAGATCGAAAAATGTTGTGGCAGCTCACTAAACTCATGGTCAAAGTAATATCAACTATTTTCTAGTAATATCTCTCCACTTCTACTTAAATAGGCAATGTCATTTTTATTATGTATTGTACCTATGCATTTAAATCCGTAAATCTGAAAAAAAAAATCTATTCCATACTGTTGGATAATTGATACTCATATTGTATGAAAAGGGGATTGAACAAGAGTGGAGAAGAAATGATGAAGAAGAAGGAAATGTGTATAGAATGAATATTGGTTATATGAGTTACAAGCCTCCTATAAGGAGTATATATAGAGAAAATCCGGGTCTGGGCCTCTAATATGGGCCTGACAGACCCGATTACATAAATGGACTGATAGTATAAAAAGCTAATCTAGAACATCTGAATAATAATAATAATAATAATAATAATAATAATAATGTACAATAATATTAATGATATCCGCTAAACGTGTGTGGGCCACTGTTTAGGCCTAGTAGTCGGCATACCGGGGGGTCGGAGTCCATATAATCCATCACATACATTTTAAATTGTTGAAGATTGTGGTGCAAATGTTAATTGTTAAATAACTCTTTATTTATATCATTAAATAAGTATATAAGACACATATTATATATCGTGTTTTTAAATTGTGAAACGTTTAAAACGCGTCTGTATCTTTATATATTTCACGAACGTATGAAACATATATTAAACCGTATTTTATATAATTGTATCGTATTATATACGAACGTACGTATTATTGTATTATTCACGTACCGTATATTACTAACAAAGTTGTAAAGTAAGTTGATGCAATTGAGGAGGCAAAAAAAGAAACAACAAAATACACTAGTTAGGACTCAAACCTACATACGAGGAGTAAATACATTGCATGCATAGATAAAGTAAGAATATCTCGGAACCATTAAATGTAAATACAAAACCATTAAGCGCAAATGTGTGCACTACACATATATTGTGTGTATGTATAGGTGTTTGACAGAGTTTTTTTAGAGGGATTCCTCAAAGTTGGTAGAGATTTTTAAAGGGATATATTAAATTTGTGTAAAAAACAGTCAAACACAAGTTATTTAGAACAAAATTATGGGTAAATCCATGCTAATCCTGTAAATTTGTTATATGCCCCACCGCTTCCACTTTGAATACGTCCTAGAAAGCATATGTGCTCATCAGTCATCACACGGCGAGAAATGAGTTTGAAATATCTCATTCCATTTGTTTCCTCATTTCGTTAATGAATAATTTTGGTCATTTGATTTAAAAATAAGAATGAGTGAAATTTAAAATCATCAAAAGCCTTAATAATGTGTACTTTCTCTAATGAAAAATGCAATGTCAAATACTACTACCCCTTTCAATATTATTTTCATTCTTTCCTTTTCATTCATATAAAAACAATTTGTGATTATGTTTATGACAAAAAATTCGTGATTCGTAATATTTCTCTCTCCTGTATGAAATTATTGATCACACAATTTCCATTTCCCTACTCTGCGTGCGAAGCAACATATGACCTTATCGGGCATAAACAATTCAAGCCAGACCTGCTGACTCAGCAATTGTAAAATAACATAAAACATAATCTAAGAGATGAGTTCAAACAAAATCAAACTTAGAGTTCATTTAATACACTTTAATTGACTGAATTGATCGAATGTGCACAAATGGATGAAGTTTGAAGTATATTTAAATAAAAGAGTTGAAAAAATAAAATAGCTAAAATTGACCTCTATGTAACTTCAACTAAGTCATCCAAGAAATAAATTGAACTTTATTTACTTATTTTAATTATTTAAAAAGATCAATGGATGAAATTAGAAGTTTTGTATTTGGAAAAAATCGATTGATAAAGCCGATCAGTATAAAAAGGGTTGTCAAATAAATTCTTAAACAATCAAGATCTTAAACATAATAATTTTTTTAATCCAATTAAAAATAGGGGGAAATGGCTATATAGCCTAAAAAAATAGGCTATATAAAGTTAATAGCCTCTATTTTGTTTAATAAAATAGATAACACTTTTTTTTATATAAAACCCGTAGAACTTTAACTCCCATATCTAACCTTCGTTACAAATATAACTGGCCCTTTTATATAATAATAGTGCTAAACGAATGTCTTAAACCACATTCATTGACTCCAACAGTTCAAGAGAAGCCGGCAAAAGCCGTCCGGCACATATCCGAAATTACATCCATAGATGGAGAACACACGAGTCTCTGAATTTCTGCCTGGGAAAGAACAGTAATTCTTTTTGTGATAATTTAAGAAGATGATGGCATAAACTAAAACAATTAAAAATCAGAGGTGCAAGAGATCAGTTTGCAAGAGAGTACGTAAATACACCGCATGATTTTTGGTGTGTTTATGCAATTGGATATAAGTTGGAATGGATATATATTTCTGCGTATAGTTGCTTGTTCCATAGAGGCGTGATTCAGTTGGATGGTTAACGGTTGAGGAAAGAAACTGTCATGTAGTGTTTTGGTGGGCTTTAATACATGCTATCTAGCTTATTTTTACTAATCCCTAACATTAACTTAAAGACATATATTTAATTGTGTACATGCACCCAATTTTCTCTTAAAAATATATTTAGAACTAGAATCGATATTGATTTATTATGCACGAATAAATACGTCAACATTCAAATATACGGAGTAGTTAATTACTCCATCCGTCCCGCTAGAAGGTTCTCGTGAACGGTTTACGATTCTTGACTGACGATAAAGCAACTTAATCCATATTCACACTCTGATTATTTTTAATAAATAAAATTCACATATTCAAAAACTAGATTAAAACCGCTACAAAGTCTGATAAAAAATTATAAATTCGAAAAAAATTGATATATAAAGTAAAAGATTTAAAATGATTTAAGTTGATCGTATAATAGTGGACGAGAACTTTCTAATGGAAAGCAGGTACTAATAATAATAGTTAATTAATAAAGAACGAGTGGAAATGGCTCACAATTTGAATGAATATACTCCCTCCGTCCCAGGGAGAAGTTCTCGGGTTGACTTTCACACATATTTAGGAAATAAAGTTACTGAGGGGTAAATTTTACTGTTTGGCACTGTTTCGACACTGTTTTGCACTGTTTGACACTGTTTTGATGTAGGGTAACTTTCCATTTAGGAAAATGAGAACTTTTTGTTGGGACTATTAAAAAAGGAAATTGGGAACTTCTCCCTGGGAGGGAGGGAGTATATTGAAATATTTCACAGCTTCCTAAAACTAGAGCAACAATGACTGTAAAACCCATTAAATTCGATAGCAGCATATCAATCAAAGTCAACCAGTATACAAAAAAAACGACATATCTCCAGTCTTGCAGAAGCTCCTTTCTTTCTCTTCTTTTTCCGATCGCATCTTTTCGTTTGTCCTTTATGTCGTGGAAATACCCGAGGACAATTACTGCCACTATCAAATTTATATACGGAGTACTACGTATTTTTTTTCGAAAGTCCCATGCTAATAATAGCAAATTAGCAATTCAATAAATTGTGTCAAATTTCCAGAGAAAGCAAATACGGGATGTTTTGTCATTTCGGCTCATGAATACTACTGTTCACACTAATCAACTTATATAAACTGCTAAAACAATTAATATCGTTTTTTAAGAAAATTAAATGGTGTCCATCAAAAAATAAAAACAAATGGTGCTCCCTCATTTCGTCATCAAAGTTGAACTTAATCTTTCAGGATATAGCGTCTCTCTAGCCATCTACATTTCCTAGTTAGGCTATCTCTCTTGATTGTTGTAAAATACAGTACTAAATTTGCACGCTGTTTGTAGTTGCTTCTACTTTATAAAAGTGATACTCCGTATTCTAAAGTGATTTTTGGAAAAAATAATTAATAGTAAAAATTGTTAATGTTTGAGAAAAAATAAAAGTTAGTACTGTTTGATAAAATAAGCGTTTTTTGTGTAATAGAAAAAATGAAAAATAGTTTGAAGCACCTTTCAACATGTTTCCAGCTTTTAACTTTTAAGTGCTTAATTTAAGTAAAAGTTGTTATTTAAAAAACTAATTTCAGCTTTTTTAAAGCCAAAAGGTAAAAACACTTTTTTTTTAGTTTTTGCATTGTAAAAACTCCCTTTGAGTCGTGGATGTCGACTTCCCCATTATTTCATGGACATATTTGTAAACTAATACTCCGTAATATACCCCCATAAAATTCTATGAAGTTATGAGTACTTTATTACGTAGTACTACTCCCATTCCATTAGAAGGTTCCCGTCAATTATTCACATAGTCAACTTAAATCATTTTTAATCTTTTATTTTATAAATCAAATTTTTATCAAATTTGCATTTTTTATCAGGTTTTGTAGCGGTTTTAATGTAGTTTATGAATATGTAAATTTTATTTACTAAAAATAATTAGTGTGAACAGAGATTAAATTGCTTTATCGTCAGTCAAGCATCGTAAACCGTCAACGAGAACCTTCAATTCTAGCGGGACGGAGGGAGTACTATATTAGGATATTTCAATAAATTCTTCTCATTTCTCTATTTAAAAAAGTTTTGTGTGAATAAAATTGATATATCTTATTCTTACTCAATCTCAAACATACATTTTCACTTTATTATCACTTTCTTAAATCAAACCATGAAGAATTTTATGGGAGTAATAATTAGAATTCTATATGTGGTAGGAGCTCTTGTGTATTTGGACTCCTTATTTATTACTTCGTATATACTACCTTCATCCTCTATTTTTGTAACACTTTACCTTTTCATTTGTCTTACTAAGTTTGTCTCATATCATGTGTGATTGGGTAACTCATTCTTGCTTTGAACTTGTTTGGTAAATGGTTGATCAACCTGTATTAGCTTGTTTGACCAATTTTAGATTATCAGTCAAACTAAATGTTTGATATACAACTCCTCCAAATATTTGCTTCAAGCAACCAACTAAATAACTACACGCTGCTGAGTAGCAGCATCTTGCATTAGATGCTTCATCGGGATTTCTTTTTATGAGTTAATTATCCCAGATATGACTAAAACTTATTCAGTTTCCCAATTTTTTTTTTGCTCGAAGGGGACTTAGTTCATAGAAATAGCATTCAACAAGGGTACAAAAACAGAAAAGCACCACATATAACCATCCGCCCGTGGCCGAGACTGAGAGTTAACCACCTGTAAAAAAGCAGTATAACTCGCTAGACCAAAATTGAGCAACTTAAAGCCAATGACGGTTATCACAGACTTTCCACCCCCAAACCTAATGCAAGAGTCTTACAAGAATTGAGAACACAAAAGGAAACCAGAACATAGCATCCCAAATAAAAGTAAATAAAACAGACAATAAAAATAACATCATCACTTGATTTCTTCACCAACACCAGCATATGAAAGCACAGCGGGTCTAAGAGACTTGACCCGCCCGCCGCCTCCCCATTTTTTGGCCCATCCAGAGCCATTCCTTCACCAGCGGTGTCCTCTTTGGACTGATTATCCCATATCCTTCTGCGCTTGGTATCTCCAGGATTCTCATCCTTGTCCTCTTTCCCGTTCTGTGCTGGCCTGCTAGTCTTGGACTCAGCCGAAACCTCTCCCCCGAGATCAGCCTTCCGCTGCATTCCATATATATCCATCTGAGCTAGAAGCTCCATCAGATAACCATTTGTTGTCTCCTGTCGGGCTAGTCTTCGCCCTTCATCCTGCTCTAAGTCCCACCCCATAGGTTTTTTCAACTACAAAGCCCTCCTCATACTTCAATGGACAGAATTTATCAGAATGCCCGATTATACCACAGATAAAACAAAAGCTAGGGAGCTTTTCGTATTTAAAATCCACCCAATGCTTCACCCCATCTTGTATCAAATTGGTACCTTTCTTCAAAGGTTGACGCACATCCAGACACACCCATATACGCAAGTAAGAACTCTGCTTTCCATCAAACTGGCTCATCTCAAACTTAATGAAATAGCCTAAAAAATTACCAATTTTCCTGCCAGATCTCAAATTTCGATATTTTTTAGGGGCATTATGAACCTGTATCCAAAAACTAACCTCAAATAAATTCATCGATTCAAGTATATCATCTGGTTGAACCACTTTCAATAGAATTAAATCACGCTAAAAAAGCCAGGGGCCATCCTCAATCACACGGTTCATATCCAAAACATGATTAAAGTTTAGCAAATACCTTCGCTCACCGATCTCTTTGATAGACATACCTTTCCCTGGTTTCCAGATTGAAGTCATCAGCTCTAAGAACCCCGGTAACTTGATCTTACAGTCGGTGATGACAACCCCAACCACCGGAAAGCCCGCCGGTTCCATCTCCTCCTCGTCTGCCTCCTCTGCCTCCTCATCGAAATTAAGCTCGCTTTCCTGATCCTCCATTGACATCTTCTTATACGAATGGACAGTGTCCACCGTGCAGTAACCTTCCTCGGACAAATCGGCTACCACGACCTACTTCTCGAACCAAGCCCTAATGTGAAAGCTTTCGCTTTGCCTGAGTCTTCCCCCTGCGTCACTGCTACCTATTCTCAATCCTTGGTGGGATACCGAGATCGGAAGTGCCAACCCTAGCGGCCGAGCCCTAGGGAGAAACGAAGATGTAGAGAGAAGAGTCTCTCGCTCCGTATGTAAGCGATTGCTTTTATTTTACCTATTATCAATTCATAATTTCAGTTTCCCAATTTATAATCTAACTAGTTATTTCCTAAAATAATAGTAAAATTCGTAATAGATAAATAATTAAGGTAGACAAATATACCCTTTAGGTTATATTTATTAAACGTAACCCTAAGCTCACACTCTTTTCTCCAACCCTAGCCTTAGCTTCATTCTCCCACGTCTAGACCCACCCGCTGCCGCCAAAAGCCCATACCGCCACAAGCCCTCTGCCACCGCACACCCCCTGCCACCGCACGCCCCATGGCCCGCTGTCCTGGAGCACATTCGCCACACGCCCTGGAGCACGTCCACCAACATCCTGGAGTGTTGCCGAATTGGTGTTCCGAATCGATAAGAACACTTGATTGAGGTTTCCAATTTATATGATTGCACTTTGGGCATGTTGTATTATGTTCACCATATATATATGTGCCGCTCCACACAATATAGTACATTTGTACGTGACCAGTTTAAATTAAAGGTGTGAATTAAGCAGATCTTTCGCATGTACGATTACTGCCGATCCAAAATTGGAGCTATTTGTTGGACGCGGAGAAGGTGTTGTTCTGGATCCGCTATTAGCTTTGGCCCTTCATTATTCTTATCCTTGCTTTTCTAGTTTTGAAATTATAGTTTCTAAAATTAGCGTCTGTGGCATTAAATATGGGCAGTGAACGATAATAAATATTTTTGAGTATGGTGAGTGAATTTAGGGTTTGTGAGCATTAAACACGAACATTCAATATTGGCAGTGAATATGATAATAAGTATTGATTATGGTAGTGAGTATTGCAGTATATATGTTGCACATGACAGTGAATGAATGGATTAAGAAAGTTTGTTGTGCAGTGATTATGACGAGTAGTGCAGTAACAAAGAGCAATAATTAATGTCGTCATGAAACACAATATACTTAATTAAACGTAAAATAATAACATTATTAAATCTAAAAAAATACATAAATAAAAACTACTAGTATAAAATAATTTCCCAAAATGAATGACATGAAGATTAAATTTTGGCAGAAGTGCAGTGGTTTTCTTTTGTAAAGAAGCACTTCAAACCAACAGACTAGTTTTAGTCTTGTTGCAAAATTTTAAACACACTATTAATTTATTTATTCTTTTTTAAATAATATTCTTTAGTGTTGTTTAAACTTGATAAAAGAAAATTCGCTATTTATAATCTTGAACTATTTATCATCATACAAGTGTTTTTTTTTCATCATCATACAATTGTGTTAAGCAGGTAGTAATTTTTAGAGTGCAAACAATACTAAATACAATAGTATTATATATTTACTTTTTTTCATTGCACTTACTAGCCTATATAATCCCACAGTACCTTTTAAGTAAGTACAGTAACTATCAGATCTGTAAAGATTTTCATGCTTAATTTTAAAATAAGTAAGTGACCGAACATAAGCTATATACTCCGTATGTAATTTTACCAAATCATATGCCCGCAATTTCTGCATCATCACTAGCATTCTTAGCATTGGATGAACCCTATGAATAATAGTTGCAGTGCAACAGCAAGTGATGACGGACTAACCGACCAACCCTAACACATCACCTTTCCCTCCACCCGTGCAAATGAACACACATACCTAGCTATTACCTCACTCTCACATGAACTATTTTCACTATAAATACACCTATACTCATCTCTCACTCTCCCAAAATATTCCATTCCAAAACACAACGTTAATTTGTTCTTCAATTTCCTCGTTTCTAGACTTCTACTAGTAGTATCTGTGTGCACGTAAAATGCCTTAACAAACCAAAACCTCATAGCAAAAAAGACCAAATGGAAGAAACAATGAGGAGATTCAATGGTCTAGTCGATTCCTCTAATTTTAGTGTTTCCAAGAGATGCGATGGCCTCACCCTCTCCGCCACAACCGCATCCGGAGCTGCCACCAGGGCCACCGCCGCTGATTCCGCCGGAGCCCCCAAAATAAAGTACCGGGGTGTGCGCCGCCGCCCGTGGGGACGCTACGCGGCTGAGATCAGGGACCCGCTGTCCAAGGAGAGGAAGTGGTTGGGCACTTTTGACACCGCCGAGGAAGCCGCCTGCGCTTATGACTGCGCCGCCAGAGCCATGCGCGGGGCCAAGGCGAGGACCAACTTTGTTTACCCGCCGCCGCTTCCCGCCGGTTGCGCCGACGGGTTCAGCCTCCCTCTCTGCTCCGGCCGCAGCAAGACCCAGCAGATTTCTCTCAAGGATTTGCCGACCAAGCAGTTCTTTCAGTCAACTTTCTCGTCAAACGCGGGATACAATAACCTTTCATCGACGAGGAAGATGGTGAGCAAATCTCTGAACTCTCTTCTCGGAAACGATTATCTCAGCTCATCATCGACGGCGACAACTCCGAACATCAACTGCTACCAAACCACCGCCGGCGAAACAATGGGCCATCCATTTTACCGAGAGCCGGTAAAAGATGCCAGCTTTAACATGGAATGGACAGGAATGGACTTCTTTCCGGCAGAGCCCTCGGATTCCGGCTTGCTCGAGGAGGTGCTGAACGGGTTCTTCCCAAAACCCACGCCGGCAAAATATGACCCATCACCGGCCGGCGGTTCTTTCGGCGGCGACGAGAAACCTAACAGCAAGTTCGGAGTATTTCAAGGGCAATTTGGGTGTTCCGGTGGTGGGTTGGATGATTCGCCGCAGCAGCCGGTGTCGTTTCAGTTCCATAATGACTTCCCGGCGAACTTTCAGGTGTCGCCGGAGACAATGTTGGGGGACATGCTTTACCAGTACCAGCAGGACCCTGCATTAAGTGTGTTTCATTATTGCTAATTTGGGAGTAATTAATTAAGCTAGGTTCAAAAATCCTGCATGATATGTTAGCTATCTAGGTAGCTGATAGCTTCTTAAACAACTTTATTTTCTTCGGACTAGTTCAATTCGTAAGGAGACAGCATGATGGCTTCTAGTAAAGTTCAGTTTCGTCTTTAATTTGCTGTTCAGTAATAAGGAGTAAATTAAAGTATCCAAACTGACAACTACTGTATTCAGGACTGTAGCGAGCCGAGTATGTATGTTCTTTATTATTCCATATTACTCCCTCCGTCCCGTTGGGATGTTCCCGGTTTGATCTACACACATATTAAGAAAATAAACTTATCAGATGGTAAATTTTACTGTTTTGACACTGTTTCGACACTATTTGACACTGTTTTGCACTGTTTGACACTGTTTTGATAAAGGATAACTTTCCATTTAGGGAAAGAAGAACTTCTTTTTGGGACATCTAAAAAAAGGAAAACGGGAACATCCCAACGGGACGGAGGGAGTATGTAGAGAGGGAGTGCCGTCTCGAATTCGAATCCCGGCAACTGTGATGAGGGGTTACTATGCTGAAAAATGCATAGGGCTTCCGTAAGTACCGGGAACAGAGTCTCACTCTCTGATCTATCTAAAAAAATGCATAGGGCTTCTGCAAATACATCATCCTATCATGCCGTCAGATCGGTGTTGAGGGGCCCTCATGGATGGGGGGCCATCCATTTATTATTCCATATTATGGATGTTGAACTAGTTGACATAAAATATCAAAATTTTAAGGCGGTGTTTAGATCTGATTCTTAAAACTGTTTCTGCTCCTTCAGGGAGTAGAAGCAGAAGCTGGAGTGTTTGGATGAAAGTAGAGAAGTGATTCTGATACTCAAATTTACTCCTAGAATCGGTTTTTTAGAATCTGGGGGTGACCAGCTTCTGAAAACTGATTCTGATTCTGCTTCTGCTTTAAAAAAGAAACAGAAGCAGAATCAGTTCCAAACTACCCCCTAAGTTGCCTACAATCCCTCAAGGTTGTTTGTCTTAAACAACATGAAATTTCAAAAATTTGAGGGCAAATTGTAATTCAAATACCTCATGAAATATTAAGTGTGACGTAAATACCGCCATGAAATATCAAGTACTTCCTCCGTTCTTAAATAATTGCAACATGTTGAATTTTATACTATTTACATGATTTTGACTACATTTAATTTATTAATGTATTAACATATTTTTTTGAAAAAAGTATTGATAGATTTGTCTCAAAGAAATATTAACATATTTTATTAATTGTTACATTTTTTTGAACTTCCTCTTTGAAGGCTGAGACATGCACTTCAGAGACATGCAGTTAAATGTTAAGAGGTTTTTCCTAGCTAAAATATTAGTGATAAAGAATTTATGAAAAAATGTGGTTATAAGCGACTATGTGATTTGTGAAACATTGCGTACTTAGATTGTACTCCATTCGCTGTTGACTGACACGATATTAATAAAGTAAAAATTGTGTGGTAGATGTATGTGCAAAGAAGAGAAAATTAACTGAACCACAACTCTTTACTTAAAAGGGAAAGTGACAAAGTTAATGGAACAACCAAAAAGAGAAAGTTGACAAAGTTCTAAAGGACACAGAGGGTAATGTTTTGTAACTCTTGCTACTTTAAACTCATCAAATGAATAGTACTCAAAGAATGAAAAGATAAAAAAGGAAAAGTACTAAAAAAGAAAAGAAAAGAGAAGGACCCACCAAAAACAAATGAAAACCAAAAGAAAGTGTTGGGTTAATGCGCCTGATAGCAGATCGGCTCATTACCTCCTTAGCAAGGAAACCAACAAGGCCCAAGTTGGGTATGATCTGGCAAGGTGCCGATCAGACGCTCGTAGAATCCTTGAAGACGCTCGGCCTCAGTGGCCTTTGTCCAACAGAGGACATATAATGATCTGTGGTCCTCAGCGGAAAGAAGTAGTGTGGTTTTTAAGAAAAGTAGAATTGTGTGGTTGATTTGAGTTGATAAAGTGGAAATAAAGTATGAATGAATTAGAGCCACACAAATGTTATTAAATATGATATGAGACATGTTGGGTTAAGGGCCCAAGCCAAGGTCCGGCCCACTAACCCATTTTGCCAGACGGACGTCCAGTTAGAACACCAGGCCGGCCCACAGGCCCATGTTCCTTGAGGATGGACGAACGTCTGGGGTTGGGGGTTCAGGCCCAGCGGCTCCTCCCAACGAACGTCAATGTAGGGATAAGGAGCAGGGCCGCGGGCCACCAGGGATGACGACGAACGTCCCCATGACAAGCCTATAGTCATCGGAGGAGGCCCAGTCCACATGGTGAGTATCTATCAAGGCCAGGAGACGAACAGCCGGTATCTCCTGAGGGTCACTTGGGGGGATCCAACTCACTTCCCGGGTGGACGAACGTCCCCACTGATTAGGCGGGAAGCCTAGATTCTGGCGGGAAGTGCATTTAATGCTGAAGATTTGGTAGTTGGGGCACCAGCGGTCCACAGGCTGCCACGTCAGCACAGCCACCTGCCCATTGGTGGGTATAAATAGAAGCATTTATTTCATTGTAAAGGGTTGGCAACTTTCTATTCTTAGCATTCTAGCTATTGTATTCTTACTCGCAGCATTTCTACTGCCTTGTAAGACGAACGGCCGACGTGCCTTTTTTAGCAAGTAGGTTGTACTTAGGGGAGTTATTACGAAGTTAATAATACCTATTTACATTGCCTGCTATTTCTCTTGTTTCCTGATCCATCCGAAAGTTGTTGGGCTAGATATCCATACACTCACTCCACTCGAAATCTTTGGGCTTACGTGTTGGGTCCAAGGGTTGAAGGAATTAACCTCAACACTGGCGCCGTCTGTGGGAAACTGAGCAAAAAGTTTCCAGAAACTCTCCCAAACAGCTACTAAATCTACCTACAGCAAACACGATGTCAGGAAGCAACGACAAGCGTGATCTCTCCGAACGTCTGGAGTCAAGCCGCCGGAATCGCGGCCAGAACTCGGAACTGTCCGCAACAATATGGACCTCCGGGGGAAACGGGGGTATCACTGACCTCATTCCCTTTGAGGCCAGGCAGGATCCCCGCCTCATGCGGGAACTCGCTGACACCATGCGTCGTTTGGCAGACGAACGGGAGGCCCGAGAGCAGGTGTACTCAGCAAGCACCCAGCGAACGCCCCTCTCTCCCATTCGCCGCATGCAGTCGTATGACGATACGACGGGATCCAGCGACCACCGGCCCTCAGTCCATGAGCGGCTAGGCGGAGGTTCAGGCTCCCGCGGAACGGGAGGGCGAACCAGGGCCAGCATTGCTGCATCCAGGGCTCACACGCCATCGGTCCCCCGCCAAGTCCCGCGGGGAGACGAAACCCCAAGGATCAACACCGTTGGACGACGTTTCCAACGGCGAGGTGCGCAGATCTTTAGGCGGCCGCACGATGCTGCGGCCGCTCAGCAGAAGGCCGTCCCCGAAGCCGCGCCCCCTGTGTCCCCCGGAAGGACCGCACAGGATGCAAGGCTGGAAGCAATGGAAAGGCAGATAGCCGAGATGAATAGACGGACGGACGTCGGCTCGGCCACACCCTCTTTCTCTCTCACATCACCCTTTACTCCACGGGTGATGAGCGTCGAGATTCCCCGGGACTGCAGGCCCCCGGGTAACTTGGTGTATAATGGGGCTGGCGATCCTAAGGCCCATCTGATAAGCTACCAAGGGAACCTGTCCATGCTGGGAGCATCAGACGAGGCCATCTGCAGATTGTTCTTCAGCACCCTCAGGGGGCCGGCGTAAGAATGGTTCGGCCAGTTGAGGCCGGGCACCATCGACTCATATGAACAGCTCTCCCGGCAGTTCATGGCGCAGTTTGCTGCCAGTACCACCCCCAGGAAGGACGTCACGGCTCTCGCCCACATCAAACAAGGGCGGGACGAACCGCTGGCTAGGTTCCTGGTAAGGTGGAGGGACGAGGTCCTGCAGGTCGACGATCTGGACGAACGTCTGGCCACCAACATGTTCACCAGTGCGCTGGCCACAGGGGATCTATACCGGGACCTAAGGAGGAATCCCGGCACCAGCTACACCAAGGTTCTGGCTCGGGCCCAGAAGTATGCCTCCATTGAGGAGGAGATCAGTAGGGGTGAGCAAAAAAACCGACAAAACCGACAAAACCGAAAACCGATAGCCGAACCGACCGAAAAATTCGGTTATCGGTCGGTCATCGGTTATTACTTATTAAAAGAAGTCGGTTATTCGGTTATTCGGTTAACGGTCGGTTATTTTGATCGGTTATCGGTCGGTTAACCGAAAACCGAAGTATATTCTACTCCATATAAACATTTCCATGTACTTCTTTTATGCTATGATGTTTCACTTAATAATATATCATAATTAGTTTAAGAAATAATGTCAAATATATGACCAAATTGAATATTGTGGATACAAATATGTATTTTCATACTTTAATGACTATAATTATAATTTTAAGAAAAAATTACACAAATATAACTACTTTTAACCCCACTAACTAAAATATGACCTTTTGTCTTTTTTTACTCTCATGCTCTTGAACGTGTTGCCTTGTTCATAGGCACTTTTTTGTAACCTCAAATACTTTTGGTAATATTTATGTAAAAAACTCTAATTTTAATATGCATGATTGTGTTCAATTTTATATTATAGTAATCATGAAAGGTAAAATCATGTTAACTTTAGTCATATTTAAGTTTACTTTAATAAATTTCATGTACTTAGTATTTAGTGGTTGACTCAAAAGAGATAAAATGACACTCATGCACAAGAAAAGCTACCAGCATCATAAGAAAACTAATTTTATTATAAGGTAATTTAATTCATTTCTTCTTACTTATTTCATGAATAGAGAAAAATATTTTATATATGATCAATTTTTTTCATTCATTTTGTTTTGTAGTGTAAAAAATCAATTATTTTCAACCATTTTTGTATCAAATGTTTTTTCTAATATGTTTATTTAAAGCATTCAAAATTTTGAAAAAATTTTGTTTAAAAAATTTATATGGTCGGTTATTGTCGGTTATTCGGTTACCGACCGAAACCGAACTACGTTTTTCGGTCGGTTATAGTGATGTTGTCGGTCGGTTTTCGGTCGGTTATTAGTGTGGAAAAACTTGGTCGGTTATTCGGTTATCGGTCGGTTATTTGACCGACCGACCGAATGCTCACCCCTAGAGATCAGGCAGCGGGACGGAGTTTCCGCGGCCCAGCCACGGAAGATGGCGGACAGGCTCGGACCCAGACCAGGACCCGGGCCCTCCCCCCCAAACAAAAAGAAGAAGGTGGACGGAGCAATGGTCCCTTGGAAGGCTCCGTCCGGAGACAGTCAAACGCGGCCGAACGACCGCTATATCCCTTTGGCCTATCCAGTGAGCCAAATCTTCGAGGCCATCAAGGACAAGGGCCTCCTGATGGAGCCCCAAGATATGAAGAAGCATATGGGGCTTGACCAATCGGTCTACTGTGAATACCATCAGAGGGCCGACCACCTGACGGACAATTGCAGCCAATTGAGGAAAGCAATCGACAAGCTGATCCGCCAGGGGTACTTGGGCGAATTCACCCAGCTGCTGAACAAAAACAGCCAGCAGAAGCCGAACCCAAGGCACAGGACATGGCGCCGCGATGACCGGCGCGAAGCAGAACCTCAGGACGTGGATTATCGGAGTGCAGATAAACGTCCGGAGGGATCCCTTGGCCCGAAGGGCAAAAAGAAGAAGTTGGAGATCAAGGTGATCTTCGGGGGCGCTGAGACAGGGGATACACCCGCCGAGCGGAAAAAATTTGAGAGATCACTCTATGTGGGTTCCGTATCAGCACCCCCCACCAAGCGCAACAAAATCGAGGCAATCACCTTCGGTCCCGCCGATATGCCAATGTCACCAGCGCCGCACAGAGACGAGCTGGTGATCAGCATGGACGTGAACGATGCCATCGTCCGCCGCGTCCTTGTGGATACCGGGAGCAGTGTGAACGTCCTCTACTGGGAGGCTTTCGAGGGAATGAAGCTCAGGAAGGACATGCTGCACCCTCTGCGCACCCCGCTGTCCGGCTTCACCAGGGATTGCATTGACGCTGAGGGCACCATCAACTTGCCAGTAGAGATCGGCGACGGCCCTCACACCGCCCGGATCGGGATGACGTTCGTCGTGGTCCGCCTGAAGTGCGCCCACAACGCCATTTTGGGCCGACCCGGCCTGGAAGACTTGGGGGCCATATGCTCCGTACGGCACTCATGCATCAAATTCCCCACCGACACTGGAGTGGGAGTGGCACGTACGGACCCGCATATGGCCAGAGCCTGCTACATGAAGGCCATGGAGAAGCTCAACGAGCGGGAGGCTCGGGTCAACAGCATCTCCGAGAAGGCCAAACAAGCCGACTTGGACGCTCATCTGGAACCGGCAACTCTGCTGGAAGAGATTGAGCTCGACGATCCGACGGACAGGAGGGTGTCCATCGGTGCGGATCTAGAGCCGCAAATCAGAGCAGGGGTCATATCCGTCCTCCGAAGGTTCAGGATCTTGTTCGCCAGAGGGCCGGAGGACATGCCGGGCATCGACCCCAACCTCATATGCCATAAACTCGCCGTGCGGCCGGATGCCAAGCCTATACAACAGAAGAAAAGATATATGGCGGCCGACCGACGCGATTTCATCCGAAGGGAGACAGCAACTCTCCTCAGCATCAAACATATCCGGCCGGTCATCCACGTGGAGTGGTTGGCCAACGTGGTACTAGCCCCAAAGGGCGACACTTGGCGGATGTGCGTCGATTACTCGGACCTCAACAAAGCTTGTCCGATGGACCCTTACCCTGTCCCGAGGATCGACTTGCTGGTAGATGAGACAGCAGGCTACGAGCTGCTCAGCTTCATGGACGCATTCAGAGGCTACCATCAGGTGTTCATGCACCCCGATGATGCCGAAAAAACGGCGTTCTTCACGACGGACGGCGTATACTGCTACATCGTCATGCCGTTCGGCCTGAGGAACGCCATGGCTACTTTTCAGAGGATGATTGGGATGTTGTTCAAGGACGTACTTGGGAAAACAATGGAAGCTTACGTGGATGACATCCTGATCAAGAGTAAGAAAAAGGAGGACCACGTCCAGGACATGGAGAGGGTCTTCAGTATCATGGAAAGGGCAAGCATGAGGCTCAATCCAAAAAAGTGTGCCTTCGCCGTCAGGGGCGGCAAGTTCCTCGGCTACATGATGAGCGAGCGGGGGATCGAACCTAACCCGGAGAAGGTGAAGGCAATTATGGACATGGAGGCCCCGAAGAACCTAAAAGACGTGCAGCGACTCACCGGGCGTCTGGCAGCCCTGAGCAGATTCTTATCCAAGCTGGCTGATAAGGCGATTCCCTTTTTCCAGATCATGAAGAAGGCCAATCCCTTTCAATGGACCCCGGAGTGCCAGGCTGCTTTCGAAGATTTCAAGGTATATCTCTCCTCTCCGCTCGTCCTCACCAAAGCGGATCCCGGGGAGAGATTGTACATGTACTTGGCAGTAGCCGATCTGGCCGTAAGTGCCGTGCTGCTGAAGGAATCTGAAGGCGTTCAGCGGCCAATATACTTTGTAAGTAAGGCGCTGAACAGTCCCGAGACAAGGTACACACTGATGGAAAAGACGATCCTCGCCTTGATTGCATCCATCAAGCGCCTGGCGCCGTATTTCCAAGCACACCCGGTGACTATCTACACGACGCAGCCCCTCGCCACAGTCCTCAGGAACCCAATGGCAAGCGGGAGGATAACCAAGTGGTCCTTGATGATCGGCCAGTATGACGTGGACTTCAAGCCAAGGCCGACGATCAAAGGACAGGCTTTGGCGGACTTCATTGCGGAATGCACCGCGCGCACCGAGGACGAATCCCATGACAACAACGACTTTGACAATTGGTGGGAGATGTACACCGATGGGGCCTCGAGTGCGCGGGGCTGTGGCGGAGGAGCGGTGATCACTTCCCCCGAGGGTTTCAAAGCCTACTACTCTATGAAATTTGAGTTCAAGGTCACCAACAACGAGGCTGAGTACGAGGCGCTTATCGCAGGACTGAAATGCGCGAAAGCCCTCGGAGCAGCTCGTCTGAAGGTGAGGATGGACAGCCAGCTGGTGGTAACCCAGATGAACGGCACTGCAGAAACCAGGGAGGAAAGGATGAAGGTTTACAGGGAGTTAGCGGAGGAACAGACCGCTCAGTTTGAGCAGGTGATCCTTGAGCAGGTATCACGGGTGGAGAATGCAGAAGCGGACATATTATCAAAGCTAAGCAACCCCCCAACTGATGATCCGGCGTCAAGCATCCCCCGCCACATCCGAGGCTTCGTCAGGCAGGAAGTGTTCCCAGCACCGGCGACGGACGTCATCCAGGTAGAGGTTATCTCCATCGCCGAACCCAACTGGGCGAAGGAGATAGCAGATTACCTCAGGGATGGAACACTCCCCGAGCCCGATGAGGAGGGCAACACAGGAAGAGCTGCATGGATAAAGAGGCGTGCCCCTAACTTTGAACTTATTGACGGGCAGCTCTACAAGAAGACGTTCGGCGGACCTTACCTCAGGTGCCTTCCGCCGAGCCTGGCAGCAGCGGTGATCGAGGAAA
Source organism: Cuscuta epithymum (assembly GCA_945859915.1). Taxonomy (NCBI): domain Eukaryota; kingdom Viridiplantae; phylum Streptophyta; class Magnoliopsida; order Solanales; family Convolvulaceae; genus Cuscuta; species Cuscuta epithymum. The sequence goes on from CAMAPF010000915.1 coordinate 3,845,102, forward strand.
TACATGAAGGGATCTGCTCCAGCCACCAGGGCCCCCGAACCTTGGCCAGAAAAATCATCCTGCAGGGCTATTACTGGCCGACCATACAGCAAGATTGCTTCAACCACACTCGGAAGTGCGCGGTGTGCCAACAGTATGCGCCTGTCCCTGGACGTCCGGCGAGCTTCTACACCCCGATGACCATCGCACTACCCTTTGCCAGGTGGGGCATAGATTTGCTGGGCCCTCTGCCGACGGCCGCCGGGGGAAGGAAATTCATCATTGTGGCGATTGATTATTTCACAAAGTGGGTGGAGGCCGAACCACTCGCCTCCATCACTGAATTCCAGTGCCAGAAGTTCGTCTGGCAAAACGTCATATGCCGCTTCGGGATCCCGGAGCAGATCGTCACCGACAACGGCCGACAGTTCGTCGGCAGAGGATTTGAGGTGTACTTGGCAAAGTGGGGCATCAGGCACTCTAAGGCCTCGGTGGCCTACCCGCAGGCCAACGGCCAGGTGGAGAACATGAACCGGACCATCATGGATGGGATCAAGAAGAAGTTGGAAGACTACACCTCCACCTGGCCGGAGCAGCTGAATTATGTCTTGTGGACGTACAGGACGACGCGAAGAACGGCGACCGGGGAAACCCCTTTTGCCTTGGCTTATGGGTTCCAAGCTAAGGTGCCGACGGAGGTGCTGGTACCTACGCATCGCACCAAGCACTTCCAGCCGGAGGATAACGAGACCAACCTACGAGCGGAACTCCATTTCATTGAGGAACGGAGGGACCTAGCGGCTCGTCGCATGGAAGAGTATCACAGGGCCACCCAGAGATACTTCAACAAGGCCGTAAAATTCCGCGAAATAGAGGCTGGGGACCTCGTACTCAGGAAAAGAGAGAAGAGCAAACCGCTCGAAGGTGGCAAAATGGCAAAGAACTGGGAAGGACCTTACCGGGTCATCCGAAGATACAACCAGGGGACGTTCCTCCTCCATACCCTGGAGGGGAACCATGCCGGGATGTGGAACGTAGAACACCTGAAGAAGTTCTATCAATAGTTAGGGGCTGTTGTCCTTGTATTATTCCCACTACATGTAAAACGACCGGACGTCGTCAATAATAAGGCCCCCTGTTTTTCATCACTTCTGTTCTTGCCAACAACCGTTAAAGAAGGGAATCTCGACGTAGATAAACCTGTTCCTCCTTGCGATGTCTACGGATACCGAACGTCTCCTCGAAGTAGGGACGCCGGTAGGACCAAGGACCAAGGACGAACGAAGCACCAGGGAATCTCGATGCAGATAAACCTGTTCCTCATTGAGATGTCTGCGGATACCGAACGTCTCCTCGAAGTAGGAACGTCGGTAGGACCAAGGACCAATGACGAACGAAGAGTATAGATTGCCTCCCAAAAAAAAAATGGGGAGAAGAGGAGAGTAGCTCCTACGCGGAAGGGAATCTTGCCCGGGCGTGCCAGATCTTCCCCCACCGCCGAAGACGAACGCCTCTCGATGCAGAGGTTAGTAGAGATGTGGAGGGGGCTAGACGAACCAAGGGAGCCTGCCAAGATAAACCTGTTTATCCCACAAATGACCATGGATCGATGGACGTGGGATAACAAAGTCGGGAACCCGTGAGGGTAAACCTGTTCGTCCCTGCGAGTTCCTTGGGTACCGAACGTCTTCTTCGAAGCAAGAGACGCCGGTAAGACTAAAAGGACCACGGACGAACGAAAAAAGGGGGAATCTCGATGTAGATAAACCTATTCCTCCTTGCGATGTCTGCGGATACCGAACGTCTCCTCGAAGTAGGGACGCCGGTAGGACCAAGGACGAACGAAGACTAAAAGACTCCAAAAAAAAAAAAAAAAGATGCCAGAAGAGCATGGAGCAAAGAATGATTTTTATTCTTCGGCACTATTGGCCGGAAAACTACAATGTGCGAAGGTACAATGCAAATAATGGAAAAAATTGTACAAGTACAAGGTAATGAACGGAGAATCACTGCCGATTGACGTCCGGGGCTGGAACTTTGGAAAGAGTCTGCTTGGATTTTTCACTAGCTTCGGCTTCCGCCTGCCCCTTCAGCAGCTCGAGGGCCCCCGCATGAGCATCCGCCATCAGAACATCAAAGCCAGCCGCCTCCGGATCGAAAGGAGCCCCGAAGTGACGCTCGAACGTGGGGAGATTCTCCGCTACGAGCCCAACCATGCCCTTGCGATAGGTATCATCGGCAAGATCATCAAGGAAACGCCGTCCGGTGGGGGTGGCCTGGAGCAATTTGACCCCATCCAGATAGGCGTCCGGGCAGGTGGCTAGAAATTCTCCGACGAGCCTCGGGAGAAACTTCATGGCCATGGTGTGGATGGCACCAGTGTAAGCTTTGGATTTCTGGAAGGCAATGGAACCAGATTCCTTAATCTTGGCAACATCGGCTTCGTAGATAGGAACATGATTGTCCACGCCTGTCCGGCGGAGTTCCACCTTGGCCTGATCTACAGCCCACATCCGACTGCGAAGATCCACAAGCTCGGCCTCCTGTTTCTTAAGGAGCTCCTTCTGAGAGGCATTCTCCTGAACGAGCTTGTCATAGGCGTCGGCTTTCTCTTGAAGAGTTCCAGCCCTGCCTTTTGCATTCCTCAGAAGGGCATCACATTCGGCCCGCACCCTGGCCATCTCCCTGCCCTGGTGCTCGAAGGCCATCCGAGCCCTGTGAAAGTAGAGCCCGGCCTTATCCAGTGTGCTCTGGCCGCACTCCAAGAGATCTTCAGGGGCCTCCTGAGCAGCGAAATCCTGCGGGACCTTGAGATTCAGCCCACACCAGATGGAGGACGCTGTCTGGCCAAAGAGCATCATAGACTCCTTGCGGGGGCCAACCCCAGAAAACTCGATCAGGCCAAGAGAAGACTCACTGGCTCCTGGGGGAGAGTTTGGACGGGCGTCGTCAGAACCTTTGGCGGTTGGGGTACCATCATCCCGGAGACGGCGGACGTCGGAATTCCTCGGAGGAGAGGCACGGAGATTGGTCCGGGGAGTGCGCTTCCGCTTGAGGGGACTTCCGGGCTCCCCATCGGAGTCATCGGCCACGATGATGGCCTTGGAGGAGGTGCCCTCAACACGCGGCCTCTTGGGGGCGCCGGCCCCCGAAGCATCATCAGCTCATGCCCTAGTCACCCGAGGTTCGACCTTGGGGACGAGCGGCTTCCCGGGCTTGTCATGCCCCTTGTGCTCACGGCCGGCGGCAGTCGAAGCAGCGTTGACTCGGCTCATGGTAGACGTGGATGGGAAAATGCCTGCACAAAGGGAACCAAGACGTTCAGAGCCATAACAGCGAAGAGAGGTTAAAACAAGACAAGTACAAACGGACGCACCTAATCCAGCCTGAGCTTTAAAGGGCTCGGCCACCAGCAACCGGAGGTTCTGGATGCCATGTCCGGCTATGCGCTTGGCATATCCGAGTTCCTCGTCCGTCATGGGTGGTGGAATCGTCTTCACCGGGTAAGCATTCCACCGGTCAGAGAATGGCATCGGTGAGCCTACCCCGGCCAGGAAGAAGCGCTCTTCCCAACCGTCCGGATTCCCAGCATTATTCGAAAACAGGACCATGGACGGACGGGCGATCAGGGTCAGATACCCTGTGCGCCCGAAGGGGGACAGCCGAAAGAAATGGTGCAGCAGGTCCACGGTGGGGGTCACACCGACGTTGTGGCATCTAATGATGAAGCCAGCGATTATCCGATAAGCGGCAGGGATGAACTGCGCGGGCACTATCTCAAGGGCCCTGAAGAGCTCCAAGTGGAAGCTATGTAAGGAAAAGTTCAGCCCGGCTATCACCGAATCCAAGTGGACCACCACATAGCCGGGCAGATGGCGCATGGGGTTGCGCAGACGCCGATCGTCGTAGGTCCTTGGAGGATAGAACCATTGGCTGATCAGATGCTTGTCAGCATTCGTCAGGCGTTGAACTTGACGCCGAACGTACGAGAAGCTGAGGCTATAACGGGGAGGCCAGGGCGGCATTCCCCGCTCATAGTATTCTAAGTCGTCGCCAGAGGAACAACCATCGTCGAAACGAGTTTCAGAAGACATGGCAATGAACGGTACCTTGGAAATCTGAGAAAGGAACTCTAGAGAGAGGAAGCATTTGTGCAGCGTAAGGAGAAGTATGAATGAACCACATGGGCTCTGGGTACTTATAGGCAGCACCGTGGAAACACGCCAACCGAAGTGGGACACGTGGCGCCTGGGTACCGGTACCTACCACGGTATTTAAGGTGCCTCGATTCCGTCGCCGCATAATCTTGGCAGGGGTGGCTAGATCGGAGCCACGAACGTCCGGCGGGGAACTCGGGACGCCCGGAGATCACGACCATCGGCCGTCCCTAATATCGGCGGTTAGTGGGGGACATATGCATCAACGGGCTACGTTCGTCTTTCCATACTTGATGCCATTTGAACATGTAGAACAAACGAACGTCCCCATACGTTGCTTGAATGATCATGCCTCACGACGGCAGACGAACGTCGTTACTGGACGATGACTCTGGGAAGCACGTGAGTGTGCATCATAAGCCACTGACGAACGTCGTTCCATTGTCAGAATACTTTGAGGACGGTAAGCCGACATCAGAGCCCTGCATCGACGCCCGAAGACGGGCTTGAGCCGTACCTCCGCACACTTGAGTACGTACGGAGGTTTGGCAAGGGGACGCCGTTGCCTTAAGCAAGTAAGGAACAGACACGAACGTCCTTGCGACAAAGTGTATCGAGGCGCCGAAGGAGTTCCCATATAACAGACAACGAAGGGAACGAAAGTAAGAATAACGAAGTAAAGATCATGAATGTAGAGACAGTTTGGGCAAAAAAGGCGTATATTCTTCGGCTCTAACGGCCGGGGCATTACAAACGCAAAATGAAAAGAGTACAAACTACATTTACACCATACAAGGGGACTCAGGCCGGCTGCCTCCCGGAATCTGCTCCTCCTCTTCAGCTTCGGGCTCCGGGGTCGGGGGTTCGGGAATCTCCCCTCTGGCCTTGGCCTCCTCCCTGCGCTGATCTCTCGCCAGCTTCGCTAGAGCCTGGAGCAGCAGATCGTCATCTGTATGCGCAGCCAGCTCGAAGTCGCCCCCCTGCAACCTCGAGAAAATGGGAAGGGTGGCCTTAACCCCCTCATTGTAGCCAGCCGCGAAGGTGCTGTCGCCAACCTCGTAGAGGAACTTGTGAGACAAGGGGGAGCTCTCCAGGATCCGGACGCCGCACGACAGGCGCTACCGGGGCGGAATCTTCGCCAGCGCCGCAGAGAACACGTCGCCAAAGGCCCCGGCGCAGTAATCCTTGGCGGAGTCCATAAACTCCCCAGTGTTCCTATAGCCGGAGGTATCAACCAGCCACTCCGGGGTGGCATCCTTTGCAGCAGGGAGCACCGGGACAAGCTTAAAGCCGGCTCTCTCAAGACCGGCTAACTGACTGCGAGATTCAGCCTGCAGGGCTGCAATCTCCCTTCCCTTGGCCGCTGCCTCTGCCTCAGCTCGACGAGCGGCCTCCCGGGCCGTAGCAGCGGCCTTCCGGGCCGTAGCGACGGCCGCGTCGGCCTTAGACTTGACCTCCCTCAGGTCAGCCTCCCTGGCAGCCTCAGCTTGAAGGACTAGAAGCCCAGACTGGATAACAGACGAAAAAATAAAGGCAATGGTCAGAAGATGAACATCAAGGGAAAGAGGTACTCGGATCTGGTAAAGAAGGGATACCTGAAGAGCGGTGGCCAGGGCAGCGCTGGTCGCCTCAGACGACGAACGGCGGGGCAGCTCGAGACCGGCCTTGAGGGCCATCTCCCTCCAAAGCTCCTCCGCCAGGCAGCTCAAAGGCAGGGAGCCGGCATCTTCAAGCAGGGGGCCAGTGGAGCCTGCCTCACGGCCCCTTTTCTGTTTCTTCTCGGGGACCTTCTCTGTCCCCTTCTGAGGAGCCGCCTTCGTGGGGACGACCGGCGGTGGAAGGGCAGCTTCAAGGGCAGGGGCCCCGGAACCCTGAGCCAGCATGGTGGCAATCAAGTGCTGCTCACCCTCAGCAGTTCGTCGAGCAGCATCAGAGGCCGAGGAGTTGGAATCCGATGCGGGGGCGTTCTTGGCCTTCGTCAGTGCGGCTTTAGCAGCGGCCGCCTTGGCCTTCCTTGTTTTCAGACACTCGGCGTGATTCATCTGAGCTCTGTCTGGCGGAGAACCTGCAGGAGAACAATAAAGGGTTAGAAGACGAACAGAGAATGCAAAAGGACACTCACCTCGAAGGACAGGACCGCCCGGTGCCCCGAGACGAGCGTCGAAGGGTGGAAAGAGTCCAAGGACACGGGCGATACCTATGCCTGCCCCCGAGAGTGCCTCGAAGGTCAGATAGCCAGCTATGGGGCGAATGCCGCCCTGCAGGATGCCTTCCACGGCCTCGCTCAGATCGTCGGTCAACTCCGGCGACTCTATCTTCGGGGGGTAGCCATTCCAACGAACTGGGAGGAGAGGACCATCATAGCGAAGGAAGAAGAACCGGTTTTTCCAGTCATGGATGGAGGAGGGGTAGCTCTTAAACAGCCTCCTCCCCGGACGAGCGGCCACGCTCAGATACCCGTCGGAGTTCTGGGGAGTGATCCGGAAGAAGTAGTGGAACAGATCCAGAGTGGCATCGACCCCCGCAAGTTTGCAGCGCACCAAGAAGGCCGATATGAACCTATAAGAGTTTGGCATGAATTGCGTCGGGGCCACTTGGAAGCAGTGGAAGAACTCCACATAAAATGCGTGAAGGGGAAACCGCAGCCCGGCTTCAACGGAGTCCAAGTGAAGCATGATCATCCCTGGACGTCTCCTCATCACGTGCTCGGCGCCTCTCACGCTCCAGACGAACGGCGGGGGGAAGAAGGTGCGGATTTTGTTAAGAGCCACTCGGGAGAGGACTTGATCATGGTCGAGGGCGCTTCTGATCAGACAGATGTGGCGCTCCGTGTCCGTAGGGATGCCCAGATCGTGCACCTCCATGTCGGAGCCTGATTCGGCCTCCTCCCCAGAATCATAATCGGCGGGGCGCTCGTTCAAGGGGACTGCATCAATAACGTCTACTGCCCCATCGGCGTTCCCGTCCCCGGCGTCACTCCCACTACCTTGGGAAGTGTCATCCGGCTCACCATCAGCCCGGATGGTCCCCACCGTCGTGGCCGAACCAGAGGTCCCAGAAACACTGGCCTTTCCCGGGGAACGTGCATTCACATCGTCAGAAGAGGAGCCCGAAGAGGAACCCGACGATCCGGAATCGGAACTTGATGAGATCTCCATCGAAGTCATTTCGACTAGGAAACAGAACAAAGGAAAGAAGCAGAGGGGGGAAATTACCTTACAAGGGGTTTAGCCGAACTCGGAAACCGCGCAGAGAACTCGAAGAACAGTGGAGATTCTAAAGCAAGGGAGCAGAAATTGGGAACCCTAGTTCAGGGGGAAAACCCGGCATTTATAGGGGAAGCACCGTTTAAGAGGCCAACGAGGGGTTGATACGTAGCAAAGAGCGTGGTCCGGCTCACGCGCCGTGCGTGGGATGGAAGCGTAATGATGACACTTCCTCGGGAAAATGCACCGCCGCAACATCAGCCGTCACCTCGTTTCCTGAACCGTCGACAGCTGTCAAGCACCATGACCACGAGCGTACGCTTCCAACGGGTGCAGAAAACACAAGTACCAAGACACGAACGTCTACTTCGAGGGAGTTCATACTTCCTTATGTCCTGCGCAAGCCCAGAACACTTGTGTTGGGTTAAGGGCCCAAGCCAAGGTCCGGCCCACTAACCCATTTTGCCAGACGGACGTCCAGTTAGAACACTAGGCCCGCCCATAGGCCCATGTTCCTTGAGGATGGACGAACGTCTGGGGTTGGGGGTTCAAGCCCAGCGGCTCCTCCCGACGAACGTCAATGTAGGGATAAGGAGCAGGGCCGCGGGCCACCAGGGATGACGACGAACGTCCCCATGACAAGCCTATAGTCATCGGAGGAGGCCCAGTCCACATGGTGAGTATCTATCAAGGCCAGGAGACGAACAGCCGGTATCTCCTGAGGGTCACTTGGGGGGATCCAACTCACTTCCCGGGTGGACGAACGTCCCCACTGATTAGGCGGGAAGCCTAGATTCTGGCGGGAAGTGCATTTAATGCTGAAGATTTGGTAGTTGGGGCACCAGCGGTCCACAGGCTGCCACGTCAGCACAGCCACCTGCCCATTGGTGGGTATAAATAGAAGCATTTATTTCATTGTAAAGGGTTGACAACTTTCTATTCTTAGCATTCTAGCTATTGTATTCTTACTCGCAGCATTTCTACTGCCTTGTAAGACGAACGGCCGACGTGCCTTTTTTAGCAAGTAGGTTGTACTTAGGGGAGTTATTACGAAGTTAATAATACCTATTTACATTGCCTGCTATTTCTCTTGTTTCCTGATCCATCCGAAAGTTGTTGGGCTAGATATCCATACACTCACTCCACTCGAAATCTTTGGGCTTACGTGTTGGGTCCAAGGGTTGAAGGAATTAACCTCAACAAGACAATAATAGGGGGACAACAAAAAATGGCAAAATGGAACAATTATAGGGGGACGGAGGGAGTAACATTTATTTCATTGTAAAGAGTTGTCAATTTATTCTCTCTAGCAATAACGATTATTCTCCCCTGCTCCCAGCTAGATTAGACGATCGGCCCAGAGTGGCCCGTAGTAGAGTGTGTTGTAAGAGTCCTTATTCAGATGATAAGATACGACCCACTTACTAGAACTAGTTTATTGCTTGTCCACCATCGTTCACGCTTATTCACACTCATAATCCGTCACACATCCTACTTGAAATCCAAAGGAATGTGTTGGATCTTTGGGTTGAAGGAATAAACTTCAACAGAAAGGTATGCACAAAAAGAGTTAACTGATTTTTTACACTAACACTTATCACCAGGCTGGTGTTAGAAAAACTTCAACATGCTCACGATAACTGTCTCCAGCCCGCTGTTAACCACAACTCACAAAGAAAATCGAGTTTGAGACCGCTTCAAGCTAAGAGGCAACGTTGACCATCTACACTTTCTCTACAACTTTTATATTTGCAGCCTAGTAAAAATATGCAACGTGTGACTATGGGATCCATCAACAGGTTGATAAACAGTAAAACTTTAAAACATGTAGCAGTAAAATTTACTACCTCCGTCCCTTAAAACTTTGCCAAGTTTGATCGACACGGGGATTAATAAAGTAAAAACTGTGTGGTTGAGGTTTGTGCAGAGGAGAGAGAATTAACTGAAACAATAAATTCTTTACCAAAAAGAGAAAGTGGCAAAGTTAGTGGGACATCCAAAAAAGGAAAGTTGGCAAAGTTTTAAGGGACGGAGGGAGTATTTGCATTCTGAATCATGTGAAACTACCCTTATCGTTTTCCCATACGGTAAAAATATATTTGCGTAGTGACATTCATGCTATTTCCATGTTTATATTTGTGTTTTTGATTGGTTTTGAGTGATTGTTACTCTAGAAATTACACACTTTTGGTGTAATAATTTAGTTTGTAAAATGTTTAGATTAGGTTTATTCTGAGCTCAAACAGGTCCAAGACCACTCTAGGGACCATTGATGAACATCACAAGTGGAAGGAAGGTGCAAAAAAATTCCAAGAAAAAATGAAGATCCTGATTTTTGGTATTGTACCCGGTCGAGTATGCCCTATACTCGATCGGGTAAGTCGCTGAAAAATCAAATCGTATCAACCTGGGAACAAGGCAACATGCAGGGGAGAGTTTGAACACGATCGAGTGTCTATACCTGATCGGGTGGCCGACATACCCGATCGGGTAGACTCTAGTTTTTTTACATTTCTGCGCAGCAACCGAGTACCCGATCGAGTACCCTTACAGCCCGATCGGGTACACGACCCTGCAAGCCTAAAAAGCCTATAAATACACCCCATTTCTTCCACAATAGATCACCAATTCTTATATACTTCTAAGCTCAGTCTAGACAAGTTATTTCTTTATGTTTTCTTCATGTTTAGTCTCCAAATGAGGAGCTAAACTCTTCCATCTTGGTTTTGCTACTTTGAAGCTTAATGATTTGTAAGTTGTGAGTTATTTTCTTTAATCTTCTTCCTTGAATATTAATTACTTCCTATTCATATTCCATATTGATATTTGGAGCATTACTTAAAGGATCAATTAGTTTTGTTTCATATATTAATTATTACTAGAATCAATCGGTTAATACGCTTGTTATTAATTCGGTTCTTTCAATGGTAGTAAACTTGGATTATTAATACATGCTTCTCATGGTTAATAAGCCAAGAGGAATTAATTATATTGATTAAACCAATAAACCGCTTGTGTTGAGGTTATCAATCTCAATCGTTTTCATCTTAAGTTTATTGCTACTATCAAGTTAATATACGACGCTTGTTCTATATTGACTCGATAGTAAGTTTTATTAATGAGCGCATCTCGTTATTAATAACTACCCTCGATGAATTGGATATACTCCTCGATTGAGTATTCGAGAGGAAGATAGTTAAAGATATAACCGAGATCGACGAACATTTTATTAAGTGGATAAAAGCAAAGCCAAGTCTCCTTCTCATTAATTAAACCACATAACTCGTTCATCTTCGTGTTTAAAGATAATTTAAGTTCATCAACCAAACATAAAACCCCCCTGTTATTACTTATTTCTTTAAAAGCTTATAAACACCAATGATGGTTAGGGCATTTTTGGAATGATAAAAATGTTAGTGTAATACTAAAGCAAAATGCACTTGTACAATTTGTTTTGGTCATTGTACTCTGATTTTGACTTACCTCCGTTAATTCCAATCGTTAGTTCCAACGTTTTCAATAGTTATTTTGACTCAAAAGCCATTGATGGCTTTTATATCCATTTAATGTTTTCATTTCATTTGCATTTTATTTTTTTATCTACGTTACCAATCTAGACACCTTGTGTGTTATGTAGATGATAACATCAATTTTATGTAAATTTTCAGAAATGGGAAAACTATATATTAAATTTTATTATATTATAATTGTTATTATTATTATTACTATTATTATATTATTATTACCTTTATTATTGTTGTTGTTGTTCCAAAATGTTGTGGTCCGTCCCAAATTGATTTGCAAAGTCAACATTTTTGTGTTAACCAATGTTAAAGTTAAATCCTCTCTTTTAATAACCAATTCAATTTTTGATAATTAAAATTTACATATTCATAAACTACGTTAAAATCTCTTCAAAGGTGCAAACTTCAAATTACGATATAATAAAAAATTGACATCCTAATTAAGTGAATAAAATTAATCTGTTTGCCCAAAAAAGTCAAATTTGCAACATTTTACATAGTATTTCATATGTTTATGAGAAAGAAATATTAACTATTGAATTAAAAATATTATTGATTTTACTCGTGACAGTGCACTGTGGTATCATATATAATTACATTCGTTATTGGACTTGCCTCTTTATGAGCCCGTTTGGTAGCACCAAAATCGGCTGTTTTGGCTGATTCTGCTGAAATTTATGATATTCTGGCTGGAGTGGCTATTTTGGCTGATTCTGCTGATTTAAGAAAAAAATATTTTAAAAATATATTTTATTAATAAATTAAAGAAAAAGTTATATGTAAAAATAGCTAAAATGGTCCTCTACAGTAACTTCAGCCAATACAGCCAGAAAAGTAACTCCAACCTTACTTTTTCGGCTTATTACACAATTCAGCGCGCGAAAGTAAAAGTTACGTGTTTGGTGAAAAAGCTGGCTGATAAGCCTGATAAGCCGAAAACAGAGTTCTCCAAACGGACTCTATGTGTACATATTAAGGCTATTGGACTCAAACATTAAAATGACACACATGTTCTACACTCTATAAACGTAATCATTTAACCCACTCTATTTTTGATTTTTTTTCCACAATATTGATGTTATATTCTTATAGGGTGTTTTCGAAAGATCCTAGGATCGCTTATAGGTAAAAAGATATCTCATATCTCTTTTTACTCATCCATTTATCCTGTATTCACTTTCAAACAATTTGAATATGCTAATCATTAGCATTTCATTATATTAACCTTGTAAAAATAACTTTGGGCATTTTTCAGTCGCGCATTGCGCGTCAGATAACTAGTATTTCTATAAAAAGAGAAGTGTTCCTTTCCCTGTGGATACGAACCTTACTACACTATACTACGTATTGGTGTCGTATTGTATTATTATTTTGAGTGCACATCACGACAAAGTGCACGTCATGTAGTACTTAGACAGTACTAGTATTATTGTGAAGAAAAAGACAAAGGACTCATGTACGAAGGAAGCGTTTATGGGCGGCTGAAGATTTTGCCTCTAATTACTTCTCAAGATATTTTAGAGATCCTATTTGCACGGCGTTCGTAGAAAAAATCACAACATATACCTCTGATAAAAGCACTAAGGGTAATGAATATATTTGTTTAGTGAAATTCATTTGTAAGAGGGTGGAACTGGACGTAAGAGGATTACACCACATCTGAACTACGATACATCATGTGTCATCTTTACTTTCAGTACCCACACCATCACAAATCACACACGTCCTAAAAATTTACCCAAACACATCTCTTAAACATCTTTTACATTCACTAGTGTAGGGGCGGATCCAGGAATCAGGGATGTCCTGGGCTGAATAGCAATTATACCAGACTTAAATATTAGCGAGATGGGCTACATGTGAAAAATGAAAAAAAATTACATTAAAAATTGATTTTTTTAAGTTGCCCTGGGCTTCAGTCCACCATAGCCCGTACATAGATCCTCTCTGCACTAGTGGACTCCATTAATATAGAATCACTCTATATACTCAGTTCACTGTGAGCAAGATATATTTGTTCCTCCATATTATAATACATTAGCAACCTAGTTAACTAAGCAACTGTTAAGCATGCTGGCAGCACCGTGCTGTTAAGCTAGCTGATAACGTTCAACTAATAAGGTTGCTGATGTCCTTCAAACACATCAATCTCATTATTCAAAGTATTCACAAACAACTTAAAGTGTCAATAGATAGTTAACTCACTAGTGGAAGAATATAATGTCAAACATAGGCGCTTCATTAGAGGCGCTTTTATTGTAAAGCGCCTCTAATTGGTATAAAAATTAACAATATTCGAACGTGCGGCACTTTTACACCTACGAACGCCACTAATATATTTCGAAAATAAATATCTTTAAAATTAACCGGTCAGTGTGGCGCTTGTTTAATATAAAGCGTCTTAAATATAATAAAAATTTGTACATATCTGTATCCGACTTTGTTTAGCAATACATGTGGCCCAAATTTGGAGGCAAATGATACTGTGGGATCGGTACACCGTGTTCACGGTGTACCGATCCCAAAACGAGGCCATTTTTTTATATTAAAAAATCGGAAATCTTCTGTGCCACTCAAATAGAGAGTCCGAGTCCCGTCGGTTAAGTCAGCTACTAGAGTCACAACCTTGAATGCTTTGCTCCAAATTTCGCTCCGGATCTGCTCCTGGTTCTGGAATGGCTTTGCTGCTGCGCAGATGTTTTGCTTCGAAACAATAGGTTTCTTTACTCTTGCTCTGCATCTATGATTTGTTCCCTGCGCAGATCAACCACCATAACAACAAACCTATACATATCTGATCCCAATCAGACAGACTCCATGAGCAATTCAAGTCATGCCCAAGATTAAATTTATCTCTGTGATTCAAGTTGGAGAGAGAAAACATGAGGAAAATTCTTACTAGTGTATACATGTCTTCGAGTCGTGTTATTTCGATTTATTTATTAGGCTCAAGTTACATTTGTGTGCTTATGTTTTGATTTGAGCAAATGCAAGTTACATTTGTATTGAAGCAATTTACATTTCATTCAGTTCAAGCTACATTTACTTGATTTACATTTTTGTGCTAAAGTTACATTTTGTAGCACGAGAGTTACATATTAACTTTCATTAACAAGTTACAATGTTACATCATGCTTACACGCGATTTACATTTTTATAATGCGAGCTACACTACAATATAAATCGTGTTACACAACAAAATAAACTCCTACTATTTAAAGAATTTTTATTTTTTATAAAAAATTATTTATACAGCCCTGATATAAAGAACAAAACATACACACTATTTATGTAAAATAATTGGGCAATTGGATTCTTTTTTCCCCATTATTTACATTGACATCAGTGATTTTTTTGATGAAAAAAAATGATATTTTGAAAAAAAAAATGATTTCGAGAAAAACATTATTTATGCCCTAATATTAAAAAACATATTCACTATTTACGTAAAGTAATTGAACAATTAGACTCTTTATTTTCATTGAAATCAATGTTTTATTTCTTATCATTCGTATTAAACATGTTACATTTCAACTTACTTGCAGTTACATTTCTTTACACGCGAGTTACATTGCTTTGCTACTGGACAATGAAAATAACAAAAAAAAAGTCATTGTTCAGCCGCGTGAGCAGTAATACACGTTTTTGCTTGTGGGAGCAGCATGCTCACGTTGGGCTGCTCCCACGATATAACGACTGAAATTTAGATTTACATTTTTCACTTTGGCGTAGAAGCACCACAAACGTTTTTACTTTTTGGGTTTTAGATCTTGAGCAAGGGCGGTGCCTACCTTTCTCCATGTAGGGGTGAAAAAACCTGACTCAAAACCCGACAACCGAACCGACCCAACGCGATCACTGATAATGGTCCGGGTTTTATTTTAAAATTGATCGGTCCGGGTAAAAATACCCGACCCAAGCCCGAAAGCTTGGGTCTTTACTCGGGTTATAAAATTTTAAGCCCGATCAGGACCAAAAACAAACCCGATTTAATTAAGAAATTAAAAAATATGTAATTTATATATAATACATATGGACTATTAGTACTTCATACCTTATATTATACCCGAAAAATTATTAACAATTACAAGGAGTACAGTGATCAAGCTCTAGGCCACTTTTTTATATTTCATCAATCAAACAATTTTATTATTTTGCTTTGGCTAAAGGGTCAAATAGGCCCTTGAACTGACTTAAAATGTTGAATTAGCCCCTTATATAGGAGGTTCTGCTCGGCCGTCGTTAATTGGGGCGGTTCCCGGTGGAATTTTTTGATGCAATGTTTTGAGCATTTTCTTCATTAAGTCTAGTTTACCCATACCAAATTTCAGCTGAAAGTTCAACCGGGAAGGCAGTCAAATGATTTTCCGAAATGTACTGCGCTGTTTAACTTCGCAGTTATCTTCAAAAAATCATTTGACTGCCTTCCTGGTTGAATTTTTAGCTGAAATTTGGTATGAGTAAACTAGACGTAATGAAGAAGATGCTCAAAAAATTTCATCAAAAGATTCCACCGGGAACTTCCCCAATTGGCGACGGCCGGGCAGAATCTCCTATATAAGGGGCTAATTGAACACTTAAAGTCAGTTCAATGGCCTATTTAACCCTTTAGCCTTTTGCTTTTGAACTAATCGTTACGTTCTTGTACAACATTTTTTTCTTGTGATTTTTAGATTGAGAAAGTGCATAAGACTTAAACGAAATGCATAAATAGGACTATTATTGTTTTTTCCTAGAATATGATTCTCTTACTCCTAAATGGGGAAGTTTTATACTTTAATAGAACCAAATAAGTCTTATTTTGGGAATAAAACACACGTAGTCTATGTTTTAGTCCTACTTGAAGCAATTTCTATTTTAGATTCAAGGTATTTTTTTTACATATGTTATTTGATTAAAAGCTTATAGATTTTTTTTATTTTGACATATGTTATTTGCAATGTTTGTTATGAGTGTATTTTAATCTTTTTTTAGTAGACATCTCAATTGGAATTTTTTCCGGGTTCAACCCGACCCAACCCAATCCGAACCCGAGGCTCTTAAAACCCGGACCAGCCCGAAATTATCGACCCTTCAATCGGGCCGAAACATGTAGAACCTGAACGCTACAAGAAAAATAGTTTTGTGCAACAAAATTATTCGTCATTAAAAGCTACAATTTTGTCGCCCATTCTCTTGTGAAACTAAATTAATATCGTCACGAGGACTTTGCCTAAGTATCGTGGCCCATTGTATTTTATGTGAAGAACTAAATATTCGTTGCCCAAAGTCATACTTGTGCAACAAAAAATATTTGTTGCCCAAATTAACAATTGTGCAAAATGTGCATCACAAACCTCCAATGCCCAAAAAAGTATTTTGTGCAACAAAGTTTAGGAAGTGTAACCTATATTGTGTTTGTGCATTGAAACTTTATCTTGCACAAGTGCCTTATGTGCAACAATTTTTTATTAAGTATAGCCTATATTGTATTTGTGCATTGGAATATTTAGTCATATATTCTTTTGTGCAACAAATATTCATTCTCATCTATATATAATATAATAAAGCAAACCTTTGTGGAATGCGCGCTTTAGAGAAAATTTTGACATGTGGCACTCTCTTCATGCGAAAATTCGCCAAGTGGCAGCTCCATATATTAATACAATATCATTATGAAGCTCAAAGCAAACCTTTTGAGCTTCTTAACACACGTTACATGCATCAATCATAAGCATTTAAAATGATCAAGAAAAATGCATTCACCTTCCAAAAAAACTCCACATATATATACTTCGTATTACAGTTATGGTTTTATCTAGTCGGATGGACATGACCTTCTGTCTGACCGACGTCATTAGGGTCGGTTTCCGGTTGAAGTTTTTGAACAAGTTCTTCATGAAGTTTAGATTGTATCCACAAAATTTCAACTTATATTTAATCGGGAAGTCAATTAAATAAATTATTGAAAAAAATCCGCTTTTATATTTAATCGAGAAATCAGTTAATTAAATTATTGAAACAAATTGTGTCAAGCTATATACATAAAAGCGGTTTTTTTTTCCCAATAATTTATTTAACTTACTTCCCGAGCTGAATTTTCGTGGACATAATCTACACTTCATGATGAACATGCTAAAAAATTCATAAAAAATTCCACCGATAATCTTCCCAAACGGCAGTCGGTCGGTCGAAGGATCCTGTCCGGAAGGCTGGACAAGATATTTTCCCCTCATAAGCAAACGATGCCCCCTTATAATACATCAATTACTTATGTCATCATATTTCCTTTTAATGCATTTATCCCACTTCTTATTGCACTCGCTTTAAAG
Organism: Cuscuta epithymum; assembly: GCA_945859915.1. Classification (NCBI taxonomy): domain Eukaryota; kingdom Viridiplantae; phylum Streptophyta; class Magnoliopsida; order Solanales; family Convolvulaceae; genus Cuscuta; species Cuscuta epithymum. Next base: position 3,862,279 of record CAMAPF010000915.1, read on the forward strand.
GTTATTTTGCCCACCTACTTATCTCCTATAGCACCTAAATAGACACATTAATTATAAAAATAAAGATTAAAAATTCCCGAAATGTTTTAGTTAAAATTCCTCAAAGATTACATTTTCTCTGGGCATGTTTTTGATAAATCATCAACCGATAAAACTATTTCAATCCCAATTTACTAAGCACACTGATTCACTTTATTAATTAATCATTACAATTATTATTTTTATCAAGTATGTTATTACCTTATTGTAATTATATTGCTTTTTTTATTGTAATTATATTGCTTATTCTAGGGAATCAAGATTCATACAACAATTAAGAAGATGTTGATTTATAAGTTTGAAAGACTTTTGGATAAGTCCAAATTTTACAAATGAAAGGGTTTGAATCCATACTTAAAATACATATAAACATAATGTTATCAATTGGACCAGATCATGTCACCTCCTAATAATGATGACAATGATAATGTTGATATTATTAGTAATTTAATAATAATAATAATAAAAGTAATATATCATATCCATTTGATCTTAAAATTTCATGTCTAATGTGGATATTGTTTATCTGATTTAATTTGATTTGTATCGTCTGATCTAATCTTCTGATATGGTCTAAATAAAATAAAAATAAAAATAAAGAATAAAATTTCGACATGCATAACAGCTCCTTGATCACAAGGTCTATCGCATTAACATGGATGTAAAGGTTGGTTCATTCTTTTGTCCAAGTTTTATTAATATCTCTCTCCTAAGTTAAGATTCATTTGTCTTCCGCACATCCTCGATGTAACTATATATTCAATTCTATTCTTCAACAATAATCTTAATGATTTCTACATTCCTTCTTAGCGACTGAATATAACTCATTGAATTGCACAGTCTATGAGTTCACAAGTGATTCAGTATCACTTCTATTTTTTAAAATTTAATTTCATCCACATTTTTCATAACAAACACTAGAACATATTTTTCCGTGCGGTGCACGGGTACACATACTAGTTACTGATATAGCTACACTTTGTGCTACATTATTAGTTCTCTCTCTCTCTCTCTCTCTCTCTCTCTCTCTCTCTCGGGTGCGTATAATTTCAAATCTAAATGATGATAATAAATGTAAAATATTATGAGGCGCACTTGTATAATAAAACTATTTTCTCCATATCTAACCCTTTGACAATGATCAAAACTATAATAATATGATGTTTGTGTGTTTTCAACTCACTTTGTAGAATAAAAAAAAATTGAAAAGCATGTAGCTAAAACAAAAATCCGGAAGCTAGAAAACAAAAAAGAATGAAAAAATGAATCCCAAATTTCTAAATAAACCTGGATGAAGTCATTTTCTATTACTGGAAGCTGCTTAATTTTCCTTCCAAACAACAATAAGGTAACAACTGGCATCTTTGCTTAATTTTCCTTACTTCCATTTTCCTTAATTTTCATAAATTTTAGCCCATCACACAACTACACTCCATCCGAAGTCCAAAAAGATTGTAATTAAGTTCTTTTATCCCCTAGAAAGGGGAAAGAATGAGGCAATGTGAAGATTGTAAATTCTTTAGTCCAACTACTTTTTACATACGAAGTATGTAGTATCTCAGGGAAATTGTGAAGAAACTAAAATGAGATTTTCTTTAAAATTCAAACACATAGAAGTTTGTATTCTTTCGTATATATGATGATACTGCTATAATACGGAGTAAAATTTATGGACAAAGTAAGTGATTAAAATGACTTAAGTGAATAGTTGAAAAGTATCAAAAGAAAGTTTACATCTCAAGTACTGTGCCAATTGGCTATTACATGTACATTCTACATTCATGGTATTTTTAATGTAAACAAGAAGCTCTCACCTGTCCTTTACACTGCAACATGGCTCCATAATCTCATGTTTGGGCAGCAATATTTGCAAAACAGCCTTTTACAATGTTATTCAAGTAGACCATTAATGTGTTCCCTATCAGTCCACAATGCAAGTAAAATAATCACACTCCATAATAGAATTAGAAATGGTCACTCAAAAGCAGATATAGAAAACACCATAATACCATATAAGAGAGAAAGTATGAACAAGAAACAAAGGAAGTATAATAAAAAGTAGAAAACATTGATTCTATGACAATATTTGTTAAACATAAAATTATATCATCAACCACAAAGGACTTCAGAGGCAGAACACTTCATAGGAAGGCCAATAGTAAGTCTATATCTCTCAACTAATGACACAACCTCTCCCAATGCGGACAGAAAGCGGACAGAATGTTTTATGCAAGTATCGACCAAGATCATTGACTATCTGGGTACCAACTAACCATACTTGTCATTGCGGTAAGGTGAGTCGCGACGCCAACCGATACCATATCCAGGGGCGGAGTTAGGGCACTGGGCCGCATTGGGCCGGTACAAAGAATATTTTTGAAAACTTTTTTACACAGAATTTTTTACACTAAAAATACAAGTATTTTTAAAATTTGGGCTGGGCCAGGGATGGCCCTCCCTTACCACCTTCATTTGCAACCGTTTCAAAACTCTGGACCGATCTAATGACACAGGTGCCCGCCGCCGATGCAACTAACGTTTCACCGCGCAACAATGATGCAGAAGAGACAGGTCATGGTAAGGCCTTCAACAAAAATCTTTATTAATTCGTTTTGAAGAGTTTGGATGTCTTGATAAATGATAATCACCGATCTGGTAAAAATGTTGTTAACTTAATAGAGGTTTTATTTAGGAAAGAATAGCAGTTAAACAAGAGTGTCGTTGAAAACTTCTTGGTTTCTTCTACGGCAGGCTTCTTCTTGACCATTTTTTTTACTCCTCATATTGCTTACACTACTAATAAGTTGTTGGTCTTATGGGAGATCAGCACCACCCTTTGATTCAGGGCTTAACCGTCCAACCTGTTGGCACCACAAAGTGGTGCAGCCCCTCATGTCCATCCACCGCTCAGTAGTGGGGCTCTGCACTGCCGTAGTGAACTGTGGGGGGTGCCCCACAGGAATCTACCTTGACTTGGGGACTACAGAGTAATGGGTTAAATAGAGGGTGTCCACTTCTTTATCACCAATTGGTTTTAAGAAAGATATGGCTGCTATTTAACCATAGAACTCTGGAGTTAAGCGAGCCCGGGGTAAGAAAGCCCAGGGATGGGTGACCCACTGGGAAGTTTGTCGACAAGGGGTGAATCGATCCAACAAGTGGTATCAGAGCGAGGTCACAGGTGAATCTCTCGGCTGGTGCTGGGGGGGTGATTGTTGGTCTTATGGGAGATCAGCACCACCCTTTGATTCAGGGCTTAACCGCCCAACCTGTTGGCACCACAAAGTGGTGCAGCCCCTCATGTCCATCCACCGCTCAGTAGTGGGGCTCTGCACTGCCGTAGTGAACTGTGGGGGGTGCCCCACAGGAATCTACCTTGACTTGGGGACTACAGAGTAATGGGTTAAATAGAGGGTGTCCACTTCCTTATCACCAATTGGTTTTAAGAAAGATATGGCTGCTATTTAACCATAGAACTCTGGAGTTAAGCGAGCCCGGGGTAAGAAAGCCCAGGGATGGGTGACCCACTGGGAAGTTTGTCGACAAGGGGTGAATCGATCCAACATAAGTGCTTTTGAACTCTTAAAAAGAGTGTTTATCATTGCTTAAAATAAGCACTTTTCAATTTTTAACTTAAAAAAACCTAAAAAATAGGTGTTTGCCAAATCCTACTTTTAATTAAAAAAATATTTTAAAGCCAAAAGCTAGAAGCAGTCATGAACATGCTTTTTTCTGCTTCTTGGTACTGTGGTAAATAATTGCAACTTTGAGAGACTTCTTCAATATTACCCTTCCCTCTTCTGCTACATCACTCACCGGGGCATTTGCACTCAGGTGCTTTTTCAATTTTTTTGCTTATGTTTCTATTCTGTTCTGTTCCAATAATGGGTGTATCTAAATTGCATGATATTTTTTACTCCGATCCCATGTGCTACCTCTCTTTTATTCATACTTTTTGCATTTACCTCTTACTATTTTTGTGTAGGAAATAAGTGAACAAAATCAATCTAACCAGTAATAGAATGAGCACCCCATCACATGAGCCGTGGAGGGATCATGGAGACCAAGAATACATGCACGCCAACTAGCCAAGGATGTTTTTTGTGGACTGTTTTCAGTCCCAGACCAGACCAGACTAGACTTCTATAGTTATAAAATACACAGAGACCAGACGTTTACCAGACCAGACTAGTTCACACCAGACCAAATCAATCCAACAAATTTCAATCCAAAAGAAAACATCATTTTTATGTATGAGAACATCTACTTCAATGGTGGATCCTAGGCCTCATTTTATAAATTGAATTGATGGAAGATTTGACAAGAACGGACTTATATCCCAGCTGATCCTAATATAGACTCGGTTAGCAGTAAACACAATAGTAAGTAGATATATCGGTTCAATTAAACTCGTCACTGTTGTCGGATTTAATGTTTCTTATTCAGATGAGGCCATGTTAGCTTATTTTGTTGCTTTATACATTAGACAAAATAGACACATAGTAGTAACTGAAATGTTTTACATTAATCAAACTCCAACGAGCGTTGTCTTAATGAGCTTCTTACAGTGTTTACTTTTTTTTGTCTTTGTGAAGGTTTGGATAGGGAATACGTATTTCACCTCCGTACTCATCCAGATGTGTCAATCAACCTTGCACGAGATATCTACCAGCTTGCTTTTATTCATTACCATTATTTTTGCTCATTGAAAGGTATAGTGCTTACTGAAGCCAATATGTAGCTCTAATTAAACATTATCTATTCTTTCTAAACTTAATTTTAGTCTTGTAATGACTTCTTATGTGTGTAATGTTTTTAAAAATGATAAAAAGAAAACTTTATGAGTCGCCTACCCCATAAAAGCGATGTGTATAGTAAAATGTAAAAAAGTTTTTAGAGTCGCTTGAATAAAATAATTATGTGTAAAGCTAGTTATTGCATCACCTAAAGAGCGATGCAATAGACATGATACCTTATAAAGTATAGGGAGTTTATATACGACTCAAAAAGTATTTTTTGTAGTAGTGTCCTTTTGATGATAGTGAAATTGGACCTATAATTCCGACCAGGGGCTTACGTCAGTGGGACCCATTGTCGCCTTATCTTTTTCTTTTGGTGACGGAGGGATTGAGTGCTCTATCCGTAGATAAAAACTTTACGGTCGTATTCATGGGGTGGCTATGACCAGGGGTGCGCCGAAGATCTCCCATCTTTTCTTTGCAGATGACAGTTTGCTATTTTTTTTAGGCTTGTCATGGTGAAGCTATTGCTATCAAAGAGACCCTTCATGTGTATGAGTTGGCTTCAGGTCAGATGGTTAACTTTAATAAATCAAAAATATTCTGTAGTGCAAATGTTTCGTGAACTTATAAGGAGGGTTTATCTTGTCTGCTTGGGGTTTAGGCGGCTGATAATGAGGAGATGTATTTGGGGTTGCCAGCGTTGGTAGGGAGGGGCAAGAAGGAGATCTTGGATTATCTGCGAGGCCAGATTTTTAAGCGGCTACAAACCTGGAATAATAGGTTTCTATCAAGGGCTGGGAGGGGAATTCTTCTTAAAACAGTTATTCAAGCGATGTCAACGTATGCGATGAATGTGTTTCTTCTTCCTATAGAGCTTTGTCGGGACATAGAAGTACTAATGAATGAGTACTGGTGGAATGGGAATTCATGGAAAGGCATTAGGTGGAGGGATTGGAATTTTTTAAATAGACCTAAAAAGTTTGGAGCGATGGGATTTCGTAGGATTCGGGATTTCAATATTGTTATATGTTAACCAAACAATATTGGATACTAGTTACGGAGCCTGAGTCATTAGTTGGGAAGGTTTTTAGAGCCAAATATTATCCACGAGGCAATTTCCTATCCGCTAGGTTGGGTCACAATCCATCCTTCGTCTGGACGAGTTTATTTGAGACTCAACCGGTGATTAAAGGAAATTATAGATGGCGTGTTGGGGATGGTAAATCAATAAATATTGGGAGGAACCTTGGCTACCCAACGCTACGAGTGTAATAAATAATAAGCTTGAACTCTGTGATTTAGCATTTTCAGCATAAATAGAGCATTTTAGCATAAATACAGTCTGAGATTTGAAATTCGGTTCATTAGTTAGTCTTCCCGTAGTATTTATTGAAACCGACGCCTGAAGACAAGTTTTAGAACTCGATATAATCTTTCCAACGAGATAGAAAATGCTTTAAAAAGAAGTAATTTTTTTTGGCAATGTAAAATCATTTTATTAATGTACTTAAAATAGAGGATTACAAGCGCTAATGAAACAAGGAAATTAAAGAAGCATTAGAGAGCTAATGACAAAGAAAAGCAAATAAAGATGCTAATTAAATGAGCTCTGTCGGAGTAAGGATGTTTTTACTTGGACTGTAATTTGCTGGTCTGGTCTGGTCTGATCTGATCTGGTCTGGTCTGAACTGGTCTGGTCTGGTAAGGTCTGGTTTCTTTGTATTTTTTATAACTATCCAAGTCTGGTCTGGTCTGGTCTGGTCTGAACTGGTCTGGTCTGGTCTGGACTGGTCTGGTCTGGGCAAATTACAGTCCAAGTAAAAACATCCTAAGTCATCAATCCTAAAGCAGCCTCCAAAATCTCTCCATGAGCCCTGCCTTGAAGAGATGGAGTAAATCATTTAATCCTAAAGCAGCCTCCAAAATCTCTCCATGAGCCCTGCCTTGAAGATATTTTGCCTGAATGGTCCATCACCCAAAAATTTTCTTTCACAAATCATCCAGCAAGATATGATCAAATCAATTTCTACACGTATTTTGGTGTTCGAAGTGAATTCGGAAATGTTTATGAATTTCAGGTTATCCATTGTACTGTAATGATAAAATGTGTGCATTTAACTGCACAGTTATCTTAAAAAATTAATTTGAATGTGCTCCCGATTGAAATTTTAGCTTAAATTTAGTATGAGTAAACTAAACTTAATGAATAAGATGCTCAAAAATTTTCATCAAAAAATTCCATCGGGAACCGCCCCAAATCGTGATGGCCGGACAAAGCCTCCTATATAAAGACTTATTTGATCTTTTAATGAAAATTCGAAGACCTATTTGACAGTTTTCCCAAAGATATATAAAGATCTGAAACAACTAAAAGCACTAAATGCCACTATCACAAACACATAGCTATCAAACTAAACATTCACTTTGATAATGAGATTAACCCTAAAATGAAAGCATAGTTGATTATAAGTATAGTATCATACTCAATAATAATTAAAACATAAAAATTTTAGTATTGCAGGATAGCAGATATGAAGCGAAAGACAAAAAGATATAGCTACACCTCACCAAACACCATATCGCTGCTCTTCGTGAGGAAAGACCAAGACTTAAAACCGAGAAGCAAAATATGTTACCATACTTCTGAATACTTGACTTTAAGAAAGAAGGAGCCGACGTTATACTTCCTTAATGTACTTAAAGAAGAAAAGAGCTTTAGAAATTATGTAGAAGGTGATTATAAACATGTTTGCAATAGAGAATATTACTTCACACAGTGGATCATGGATGTTATGATGTGTGTAAAAAAAGAAATTTTATCACGATTCCTAATACTCCCTCCGTCCCACAAAATTCTTCCCACTTTGACTTGACACGGAGATTAAGAAAGTGGAATAAAGTGGAAATGTATGGTCGTGGTTGTGTAAGAAAAAGGTGAAATGAATGTGAACCACACAAATTGTCTAAACATGATAAGTGTGAAGAATTTTTTAGGACGGTCCAAAAAGGAAAGTGGGATGAATTTTATGGGACGGAGGGAGTACTTTCCAAGCAAGTCACAAAAAATGTTCATAAGAAATAGAAATATTAAAGTGATAGACTATGAAACTACTTCAAAAAACATAAAGTAAAGAATATGAGAAACATGACAATTGCTTGAGCTTATCAGGGGATTGAATAGTTAAGGGCTATTGCTCTATAGGTACTGCTGATTCAGGGAAAAAGTACTCAGCATCATGGTTGACGGGTTGAGGAAGTTATTGTTTCAAATTGAAAAGGAGAAAATGTTAAACTTCCACGGAGAAGACATTACCGGTTACACTGTGAAGCCTGTGAAGGTATAACTGTTAAGATTCAATGCTCTATAGTCTATACAAACATACACTATATGCTACTTTTCTACTACAAACACACACTCAATTTACTTCCAATAAGTAGCGGCCGAATTAGGTTCACATTTTTTCAGTTTTTATTTGAGCATGCTTTCCTATCTTTGCCTTAATGGGAGTCCATAGTAATGCATAAGATAGAAAAACATGGAGTGACTTGAAAATTAATATAGAGAAGGGAATAATTAGAATTTAGGAACAACACCTTGGTGGCTTGGTGTCACTCGACCAACTTTTACTTATCACCCAAATTTAAATTTTATTAGACTGCAAATTTATTTAGAATAAAGCCAAGTAAAGCTGGATTGATGAAGCACACATCTGCCTTGACAACTAAGGTGATATAAGGTTTTACATGACAACTACGATTAATTGTTCAAATGGACCGAAACCTAATGATATAAAGCAGCAGGAGCAAGGAGATGGGTCGGAAAAAGGGGGTCCAAGACCGAAGCCTCTGCTGGTCTACCGAAGGCGGGGACGGGGCTGAGTCCACTTCCGTGGGCTGGGTTATACATGGGCTGGGTTATTTATTTTAATTAGCTTCAATTATGTTGTTTATTTTATCATTACTTCTTATTATTTTAGAATTTCCCTCAGTCGCAGGTTCTTTAGACTTGGTACGCAAGTCTTTGCTTTCCACTGGGACTTCGACTATTAGGTTACGTACATTTAATTAGTCGGGTAGTTTCCTAGGAGGACTGGAACGAGAGGAGTATTATATATGTACCCTGCGCAGGCTTATGCGATCATCGAGAATAATATATTGAGAGTTATTAGCTAAATAGCTTGGGCAACGGATTAACCGTTGATTGTTATTTTTCAGTGTCATCAATTTGGTCCGACCTGCCGGATCCCCGTCCCGCCGGAATGACTAGATCAAACACTGATCGTATAACAGAGGTAGAAGCTGAGCAAGCCCTGATGAACGAGAAGCTTGATGCGCATGGACGGAAACTGGATGCACAGGCTATCCAGCTGACCGAGATTGCGGCTTCACTCGCTGCACTAGCCAAGGCCATAGTACCTCCAGAAAAAGAGCCAGTCGGCGACGCCGCATCAGCATATACTGCCGACAGTGGGTCGCGCAGCACGACGACCACCTTACTACCCTCGTTTGACGGTGAAGATCCCATCGGATGGATGGCCAGAGCTGAACAACAATTCGAACTTACTCAGACACCACCCGGAAGAAAAATACCCGCCGCTATGGTCGCCATGGAGGGGGCTGCCCTGTACTGGTTAACCTAGTTGAAGGCAAGGAAACCGAACATGACCTGGGAGGAATTTACACAGGCACTGGTGGCCCGATTCGATTCACGATTCAAAGGCAATCGGTTCGAACGGCTGTCCGGGGTCAAACAGCTCGGAACCGTAGAAGAATATAATACCCTCTTTGTTCAAATGGCCAGTCAGGTTTCTGGACTTTCCGAGGACCATTATATGGGGTATTACATGAATGGGCTGAAGGAATCAATCCGAGGCTCCCTACGATTGCTGCGTCCAAATAATCTCGAAACCGCCATGGAATTAGCTGGAGATATCGAGGATAATATGATCTGTCAAAATGAAGTAAGGGGCAGCCAACCCTATACTTCAGGAGGAACGCGTTCTAGTAGTTACTCGCGACCAAGCATGGGCCCACTTGTATCTTCGAGAGGCAACAACACACGGGGGCCAACTGGCAATTTTACAAAAGCTCCCGGAGAAGCCGCAGGGCCCACCTCCGGGCAGTCTGGACAGTCCACAGCACGCTCTAGATTCACAAGGTTGCCCCAAAAAGTATTAGAAGAATTGCGGGCAAAGGGGTTGTGTTTCAAGTGTCGCAAACCAAGACCGAAGCCTCTGCTGGTCTACCGAAGGCGGGGACAGGGCTGAGTCCACTTCTGTGGGCTGGGTTATACATGGGTTGGGTTATTTATTTTAATTAGCTTCAATTATGTTTATTTTATTATTACTTCTTATTATTTTAGAATTTCCCTCAGTCGCAGGTTCTTTAGACTTGGTACGCAAGTCTTTGCTTTCCACTGGGACTTCGACTATTAGGTTACGTACATTTAATTAGTCGGGTAGTTTCCTAGGAGGACTGGAAAGAGAGGAGTATTATATATGTACCCTGCGCAGGCTTATGCGATCATCGAAAATAATATATTGAGAGTTATTAGCTAAATAGCTTGGGCAACGGATTAACCGTTGATTGTTATTTTTCAGTGTCATCACCTAAACTAAAACATTGTGCTGCTTTTACATATAAAAGATATAAAGATTTATGATTTTTTGAAAATCTATTTGAAAGTCAATTACAGAATGATTTCATGCCATCAAATATGTCAATTTAGGATGTTTTCTTTTGGACTGTTTTCAGTCCCAGACCAGACCAGACCAGACTTAAACAGACCAGACCAGACCAGACCAGACTTAAACAGACCAGACCAGACCAGACCAGCAAATTTCAGTCCAAAAGAAAACATCCTTAGTCTTGCAATCACCTATTTCGAAAAAAATTATTCTTACCCATGAAATCATAAAATAGATGCACTAGTGTGCGCATGTGCCCGAGCAAACAAAACCATAACTACAACTTATTTTATTAACTAAAAAATCAAAAACCATGACTTCAGCCCATGAGTATGGAAAGACCCGAGGCTTAACAAAGAGTCCAATTTTCAATAGAATTAAAAGTGCTTGAAAATAGGCTACCAAAAAATTCATAGATATTGAAAAAGATTTGCAATATTCACTATATATAAACAAAATAATAATGCAGGGCATATAGATATGTTATTTATGTTGTATGCAGACATTTCCATAGAAGAAACTGAACGGTGTACTAATAAAGAAGATACAAAGAGGTAATATCAAAGTCATGTGTGGAAGATATGAGACAATAAAAAGGCATATAGAAGCCATTTGTATTTTAGAATTAGTCATTGATGAATATATTTTTACCATTACCTCTCCCTCGGGATTGTCTTCCTCATGATCCAATCTATAATATCACAAGTAGAATAAAGATTTTGGGGATATTCTTGAGTATGTGAAAAATGTCTGAGCTTTTGTTCGACTCTAATAAGGAATTGAAATATGTTGCTTGCTGAACTTCTGAAGATAGAGCAATGCCATATGTAGCTTTAGTTTCCTTTAATTCTCACTTGGAAAATAAAGAATTATACGTAGTATTATTTTGAAGGATTTGAGAAGCTATAATGATTGCCTGGAAGGAGGCAGAAGTAGAACCTTTTCCACATAACATTTAATTATTTATAGAAGCTTTCTCCTTTGGATCATTCACACTGTCATCATTTCTTTTTTTTTCTGGAATAACCTCATGACTTACCATCATTACAACGTAAGATGACACACATTTACGTATCTAAGCAATGCTATTATTTTTAGAGGGTTGACATTACCAAACCAAAATCAACTTAGGTGGAACCAAACCCAAGCATATGTAATTCCATTTGAGTTTGGCAGTGTCTTTTTTAACAAACTGTATTAATCTGAACCAAATCAAACATACTAAATCAACCACAAAAAATCCCCAATAAGGAAATCCAGTCCCAATACTTAGGGCGAAACTAAACTGAACCATAATTCATCATCAAAAGAATCCCTCTCCTTTCTGCTAGTGAACTACGATAGTATTTAGAAAAATTGGGAAACTTACCTAGTTACAATCCTTTCAAATGTTTGCCTTTTAATTTTGCCATGCATATTACAGAAAGCATATTACAGGAGAGAAGAGATTGGTGGAAAGAAAAGGGGTAATTTGAGTTTGCACCCCATATTATTGTCTAAATTGGACTTTGCATCCCGTTTATAAAAATCTTTGTTTTTGCACCTCAACCTCATGTGAAAAAGACAAAAATGCCCTCAATCAGGAATATGTTGAAGGTCAATGATAAGTCCGTATTTAGACACGCATTTGATGCGTGTTCGGGTCGGATTTTGATGGTTTTCCTGGCTTTAAGGCGTTGCAAGTCTCAATTTTGGCTCAAGTTGTGTTTAGCAGGTGTTAGATCGAGTTTCATTGCATTTGGAGTTGATTTGAAGAAGTTAGATAGAGTCCGGCAATCGGCGCTTGATAGGCATTCAGGAAGGATTTGAAGGCGTTCGACAAAGATTTGAGAGATTTGGAGGTCACCGGGAGATTCACCTTAATTTAATAGAATACATTAAGAGAGATCTAATTTGTTCTAGGACACATTCACACACACTTAATCGTTCGCTAAGAGATTAGTAGCGATTAAGGGGTCGTAAGCTCGCTCGTTTTGGCAATAATTTAGGATCTTGTCGCATGAGAGATCAGCCTGGACCCCTAAATTATTGTACTCTTCGCCGCGAGAGCGGTAAGAACTTAGTAATGATTAGCTAGGCTCAATTAAATTAAATTCATGTAATTAGGCCTGTTCTGCCAGAAATCTGGTTAATCGCGGAATCAATTCCTGTTCCCTTCGTCGTTAATTAAGGAAAACCAAATCTTTTTACCTGCTTCTTAGCATTAGTTTTAATTCAATCAATCAACCAACCTCGCACAATTGCACTTTTATTTTATTTATTTTTTTTTAATCGCTAAGTTTAGTTAATCTTTATTTCCCTTTTGTCCGTCCCTGTGGAGACGATACTCGTACTTTTCACCACTTTTCTGCAACCATTTTAAGTGCGAGAAAACACACATCAGTCAACATAATTGTTAATGAAGGGGCATTTTGGTCTTTTCATATGGGGTTGTGATTGCAAAAACAAATTTTTTAAAATGGGGTGCAAAGTCTAATTTATATAATAATATCGGGTGCAAACTCAAATTATCCCGAAAGAAAGTTAGGGAAGGAAAGAAAGACAGGTGACATTTATCTAAATGATCTGGTGATGTTTTTAAGTGAAGGGTGGAGATTCATTTTAAGTGAATCGTTCAGATCATTTTGTATTGCTAAGTATAGTTAGTGGATTATGAATTATTCTTTTATGGAGTAATAATGAGGTTTGCTACTTGAATATGTGTATATCATATTTTTTTTGTCCAAATTTTTGTGACAACTATCGTATTATCCAAATAAAATATGCGTATTTCTACGTTTTTTAAAACTCGCCGTTGTTTCAACGAATATTTGACCATTTCATTCATGTTACCGAATAAAACACATATGTATTAAACCCCGTTTAATTCCCGTACAGTATCTAACTAACTATGATTCATTGTTTTGAAGCGACTTATATGAGATAAAATAGAATAGTGGATTCTCCAAAAAATAGAATAATGGATAATCATTCACCCTACAAAAGAAACTTGACAAAGTCCAATGGGATGGAGGGGGTATTTATTATTACGAATTTTAATTAAATATTATAATTTTAAATTTTATTTTGGTAAAAAAACTAGTTATGTCATATATTGGGAAACAGATCTGTCTTTTAGGAAGTGCAATAGGTGCTTTGCACCGGGGCCCACTCTTGAAGGGGGCCTCCAAAGTTTTAGAATGTAGTACTCTGTATTAGTTATATGTTGGTTTTTCCGTAAAAGTTAATGTGTATTAACTTTTTAAGAAAAGTGACGTATGAATGTTTTAAGATTACAAGAATATTAATAAAATAAAACTTATTTATATAAATATGACTATTCATTACTATAAAGTAGTGTTGTGGTAACTTAAGTTTAAAAGTCTAACATAAATTACTATGATTTCATTACTACTCTAGTAATTAATCATTTTTTTTGTAAACCATCTTTATTTTGGTTATATTTATGTAATTATTTCATGTTGTTTTAAACTAATTGGCTTGAATATGAAAAGTATATATATGCATGTATGAAATAAGGATTTAGAAATGAAAACTCACTGTAATCGAAAACTAGTCAATTAAACCGAACTGATATGAAATGTAAGTCTAAATTAACAGGATAACTAAAAAAAAAAGTTAAATGTTAAACTGGCATGTATACTTTTTTTTTTCTTCAAAAGAAAGCCAATAACTATATTAATCAAGTCAACATTCGCTTGATGGCTACAAATACACTCAAGACAGCGATCACAATTACTATGACCAGCTTTAGAAAGGGCCACTCTAGCTAACTATGAGCAACATGGTTCGCGGATCGTTTACAATAACTGACAATAAAACTAGCTTCAGAATGAAGAATTTGTATAATATCTTCAATCACCACATCAAAATAGGAGTTTCTGGGATCGCCTTCCAAACTAGTGGCTACAACTTGTGCATCCGGCTCGAGGATCACTCGGTACCATCCTTTCCTTTTTGCCCAAAATAATGCCTCTCGCACCCCTATCGCCTCTGTTATTCCGACTGACCAGTCTGCATTGCAAGAATCCCAACCACCTCCCATAAAATTACCCTCATGGTCGAGCGCTACCCAACCCCAAGCTCTTCTGCTCCCTCGATCATCAATTGCACCATAAACATTGATTTTTATTTCCGCTGGAATAGGTCTCTTCCATCTAGCTCTCGACTCCACCCCTCCACGTGGTACTGCTGGTATGCCTTGAGCTGTCCTCCAGCCTTGAAGCATTGCAGCTCCCATATTAATTACCTGTGAGGGTTAAAAGACTTGTTATTCCAAACCGCTTCATTGCGCTCCTTCCAAACACTCCACATTAATGAGATAAGTTTGCATAAACCGCTTCATTACGCTCCTTCCAAACACTCCACATTAATGAGATAAGTTTGCATAATTCCTCTTATGTGGAGGTGTTAAAAATATGTTCCACCCAATCCTGCATGGAATTTGTCGCATGCCACAAATCCATCCCTGCTTTGCTCCATACTTCCGTCACCACTCTGCAATCTTTGAACAGATGGATTGCTGACTCATCCTCCTCATGACATAGCCTGCACTCTCCCGAGATGTCAACCCTTCCTCTTTCTCAACCTTTCCGCCGTCGGTAAAACATTAGTCATTACCTGTCAGAAAAAATGTTTAAACTTTGTTTGAATAAAAAAGCCCCACATTTTGGTCCACCCCCATCCAGTGCACATTCTCAAATTCACCAACCACCCTCCTATACCCTGACTTAACAGTACATTTCCCTCTAGAATCCCCCCTCCACCAAAATCCATCCGGAACTTCACGTTTACTGAGTGGAATGCTTAAAATAGCCGCCTTATCATTTTCATTAAATATTGAATTAACCCTTGTAATGTCCCAACCTGACCGATCCTTCTTTACTACGGCCGCTACATTCATGTCAAAAATCCCCGCAGGTTTAGCCGAAGTAACTAAACCCTGCCCATCACCTAGGAGCCATTTATCGTGCCACATAGAAATATCTCTCCCAGTGCCTACTTTTCTCCTTGTCCAGTCCCTAATGAGATTCTGAGATTCAAATATACTTCTCCAAATAAAAGATGGGTCACTCCCCAACTTCGCATAAAAATAGGACCTCTTCGAATAATATCTTGCTTTAAACACTTTCCCCACCAAGGACTCGGGTTCAGTACCCAAATGCCACATTAAAATCTCTGACTGATCGGTACCCCAGCCCTCCCTTTGACTTTAGCAGGCACAAATTCTTCCAGTTTTTTTTTACTCCAGGGGGTGTCTGGGGTAGGGGCTGGGATAAGATTTAATATTTGCTTCTTCCAGTAATGTTCCTATTTTGCTCCAGGTGCAGCCTGTTGGGACCAGCAGGAGGCAGCTGCTGAGACGTTATAACATTATTAATGCCCAGCGATCATGCAATTTAATGGACAATTTTTTCTGGACAAATAAATGCCAACGTGCTGGACATTAATGTCCAACGTTCCTGTCCATTAATCTGTCATTAACGCACAACAAATCAACAAAGCAAAACACACAACTCGTTCTTCACGTTGTTTTCAGCTCAAATACACCTATATCATTCTGCAAATTTCATAAGTGTTCTAACTTTTTCACGTTCGCTGGAACAATTCGCTTGAGTGTTCAATGCTTGTTTGTAGTCATCATATTCTGGGAAACAATCATTGCAACACTCTTAGCACCTAGGGAGACAATGAATACGTTTTAAAGACATCATGCGTAGCACGAGCTTTGGCTAATTTTTGCTCCATCTCTTTTATGTTTTTTAGTCATTTTAATTAATTTTAATTGATTATTTTTCTTTATTTTTTGAGACACACCCAACATATACTCCCTCCGTCCCTAAATAAACTTCTATTTCGCTTTTTGAGGGTCAACTTAAATCACACTTAAACTCTTACTTTATGTATCAAAATTTTATAAAAAGTGAATTATTTTTTGCAGGTTTTGTAGCGGGTTTGATGTAGTTTTTGAATATGTAAATTTTATTTTCTAAAAATAATCCGAGTTTTCACTGGGATCATTTAACTTTATCGCTGGTCAAACTTCGTAACCCGCTATTGGAAGTTTAATATGGGACCGAGGTAGTATACCAATTTCCAATCACTCTTTCTTGATAGATGAGGTGGATCTTTTTTCCCTGACCGACCGTAACCGGTTGAATCCTTATTATATTATAATAAAAAATAATCACTTTTAAGATGGTGTGTTAATCACTAGAAAATCTTGTTCTTCACTTTTGACCGGTGCCCTTCGTTGATTTCCAACACTTGGTGTTGTCCTTTTTGCTTCTATATTTCATCTTTTTTATATTTTGGTTTTAAAATTCAACTCCTTTTTCGTAAAAAACAATAGTAATGCGGCGTACAATCATGAATCATGACGAGAATGAACCATTATGTAGTGTTGACTAAAATGATAAGGAATAGTGAGAACTGCTTACATAAACCACAAAAAGAAAAAAACAGAAAAAAAGTTGGTGCAATTAACTATGATGAGATTGAAGGTCCCAAGTGGTGACAAGGTAAGCACGTGGGCATCTTTCTTCAAAATAACAAGTAATGCTAGTTGTTATTTGGAAAGTGAGTCTCGTAAATACATAAAATTTGTTTAACATTTGTTTAACAATTTATTTACGATCATATCGATCTTTCATACCTCATACATACCTTATATGATTTACCTCATAACTTAGATCCCTCAACATCAACTGATATTTAATTGAGATGATATAAATTGAATTTTGATCACGAATTCGCAAATAATAAATGAGGTTTAGTCTAGTTACTTATATCCTATTTATTCCTTCTCTATTGCCTCCATTTTCCTTGGTGGTCAACAAAGCCAACCTCCAAGTGTCCAACCTATAAATAACTCCTCTAATGTCTTGCTCTAGAGTCTTGATACTAAATGCTAATAGGCAGACACTCAACAGCAAAAAAAAAACTCGAAAAATCATATTTGTGATCATATTTTAGGGTTTGTGTAAAGCTTCTCTTCATTATTAGTCCTCTCCTCGTTCCTTCTTCCTCGTTTAGACCCTGTTTGGACTGATGTGATTGGTGCGGCATTTGAGTTATTTTATCATGCATGTGCAAATGAAAATGGGAAAGAGCTTAGAATTTGACTGATGAGACAGGCATTTTAGGTGCCTTCATTTTCTTGGTTCATGTCATACGGAGTATTAGTCTTTCCTATTATAAATCTCCAAGCTTGGCACTTACTATTTACATATCCAAAAACTCCCCTAACTCTCTCTCTCTCTCTTGTTGGGTTTTCAACTTTTCACTCATCCTCTTTATGAAGAGATTATTGCAGTAAAAAGAAGCCTGATAATTAATCTCTATCTATCATGCCCCCCCATGCACATATATGTTTCTAGCAGCACCTCAAGTACAGAAAAGAAAAGAATTCTAAAGAAGTGCTACAAACCCTTCAAGCATGAAGTTTATGAAGCTTGGATCCCGCCCTGATACTTTCCACACAACTGAAGCTTTGAGGTAAATAAAGATCCTTTCTTTGTATGAAAAGATTCAGATTCTGGGTGGTCTCTCTGTTTTTCTGAGGTTAGTTGAAATAGTTGTTGCTCTTATTGATATGCAGATCAGTTTCCTCTGAAGTTTCAAGTGATCTCATTGTCCAAGTCAAAGGAATCAAATACTTACTTCACAAGGTACAATTCTGTCATTAATTGACTAATCAATTCATTAGCAATTATTATGGTTTAATTTCAAGAATTTCCAATGAAATCTAGTTCACCCTTATTAATCACAGTATTAAAGATACCTTAAATACCCAATTTTTTTTGGATAAATATAAGTTATGAAAGTGAAGTTTAATCCTGTAAATACCTTTTTCATAACTTTGGTGTCATCCTAAATCTGTCATGGTCATACTAAGTTTGGAATTTTGTCCAACCAGTTTCCACTATTGTCGAAGTGCCTGAGGTTACAGAGAGTATGCTCAGAGCTGGAGGGCCGCCGAGAAACGTCACCGCCGCAGCAAATTGTGGAACTCCCGGAATTCCCGTGCGGCCCGGAGGCTTTTGAGGTCTGCGCGAAGTTCTGTTACGGCATCACGATCACCGTCAGCGCCTACAACTTCGTCTCCGTCCGGTGCGCCGCCGCGTACCTCCAGATGACGGAGGAGGTCGAGAAAGGGAACTTGATATACAAATTGGACGCCTTTTTCAATACTTGCATTCTTCAGGGGTGGAAAGATGCAATTATTACACTCCAGAGCACAAAGGGTTTCCCATCGTTGTCGGAGGAGCTCGCGATCACGGCGCGCTGCGTCGACGCCATAGCTTTGAAGGTTTTGACCCACCCCGGGAAGAAGAATCTGTCGAGAAGCTACTCGACGAAGCGAGAGGAAGCCGTTCCTTTCTACGGGTCGAAAGGCTGGTGGGCGGAGGATTTGGCCGAATTGAGCGTTGACTTGTACTGGAGGACGATGATCGCCATTAAATCCGGCGGGGGCAGAGTTCCGGCCAGCCTAATCGGCGACGCGCTAAGGGTTTACGCCTCCCATTCCCTCCCGAACATCTCCAAGCCGTTGCCGGAGGATTCGGATTTCTCCAAACACGCCCTAATTTTGGAGTCGATTGTGAGCTTATTGCCCGCAGAAAAAGGGGCGGTTTCCAGCACCTTTCTTCTGAGATTGCTCAAAGCAGCTGCCATTCTCAGAGCTTCAAATGCTACAAAAATGGAGCTGGCAAGAAGGGTAGGGATTCAATTGGAAGATGCCAACGTTTCTGATCTCTTGATCCCATCTGAGCCGTCCAAAGGTGAGACGATCTACGACGTGGATCTGGTGATGACGATGTTGGATCAGTTCATGTCCCAGGCGCAGCCCAGTCCTCCGACGAGCCCTCCACGGCGGAGCAGAGGGGGTTTCGAGAGAAGAAGAAGATCAAGGTCGGCCGAGAATGTCGATTTTGAGTTCCAGGAAAGTAGGAGATCTTCCTCTGCTTCACATGCCTCTAAGCTGAAGGTGGCGAAGTTGGTGGATGGCTATCTCCAGCATATTGCGAAAGACCCAAAATTGCAGCTGTCCAAATTCATAGCCGTTGCTAATTCCATCCCTGATTTCGCCAGAATCGACCATGATGATCTCTACAGAGCTATTGACATCTATCTTAAGGTAAATTCCATCCCTGATTTTGAACATTTATTACAACTAGTTTAAAAGAAACACCTTTCTTTTAGTGATTTAAAAATAAAAAAATGTTATTTGTACACGCTAGTTTAAACACCCGTTTACACGTCAACTCTATTTTGTTTGTGCACAAATAATCGATTTTCATTTTAGTAAATGAAACTATCTATGACCCCGAAAAAATGACCCCGAAAAAATGAATTGTCCGCGCACGGACACTTAGGGATCACATACATTTCCATTTTCTAAAATGAGAATGAATAGTCTATGCAAACGGGCGTGTAAGCCAGCATATACAAATACGTAGCATTTTTTGTTTAAAAATTCTTACAAAAATAATATTTAATTATTGGATAAAAACTAACTATTTGATTTGATGTGGTCATCCTTGATATAATAAATCGTGGTACTTGGAGACTTTATCTCAGTAGCTTCCAAAAATTCTAAAATTTTTAGAACAGCAGTGTTGTATAAAACAATAAACTAAAAGATTATAGTGACTTTTTGAATAGTACAAACATTGTAGTGACTTGTTATGACATTATGAGTACGTATAGTAAGTGATTATGTAATCCGGATTATAGAAGTTATTGAAGATGTAGCTGATTGACTGAATTTGTTACGGAGTACACTATTAAGTGATTTTATCAAAATAAAGATTACTAAGATTTTAAAATAAAAAACTAAGAATTGTCCTTTCAAGTAAATTCATCATAAAATACCTATTCAAGAATTGACCTTCATCCCTTAAAAAAACCATATTTTTTACCTTGAAGGAGTTCCGGGGAATCAGATTTTTTCTGCCCAAAAGTGCACTATTATAGAAAATACGGAATATGTATTACTATAGAGTGTACACTTTGAACTGTTTCACGTTCTTTGACATTGTTCAGATACCTTATTTGATAAGATTTTCTTTACCAAATAAGAAAGGAAGAATTTATTTTGGAACATCATTGAAAAGAATACATAAACTTTGAAAAGGGAGGAAAGTTATAAAGATGTGATGTGTAAAAAAAGAAAGTGTACTACGTAGTAAACAAATCTAACTTATAAAGGTGATAAGACAAAAAAGTTAACCAAATGAGCACTTAAAATTGTAGGCCCTTTGGTGCCATGTACACCATCTGGATCCTTTAGCAATAATAGTGTGTGAACCAAATGAGCACTTTATGATTTTGTACTGTTAATTTTTTGTGTGCGACTAGCTTGTTCTTTCCAATTAGTTTGAGGTAACTTGGTTGAAGAGTGTCCAAATGTGCTGAATCTAACAAAGTTCTGCTTATTGATTTAAACGAAATACTCAAGAATATATACTATACCGTAATTCTACGTTTCACTTTAAAATCTTAATCTTGTGTTGGAGTACTCTACATGCTACAACTTTTAATATGGATATGTAACATCATTTTTGGCTGATTTGAGATTACTTAACAGTTAGTTATCCCAATAATGTGATATTAGATTAAATCATAACTGTAACATGAATTATTGAACATGAAAAAACACAGGGGCACCCAGAACTCAGCAAGACAGATAGAAAGCACCTATGCAGGAGTCTGGATTGCAGAAGGTTATCAATGGAAACCTGCATGCATGCAGCACAGAACGAGCTTCTCCCTCTCCGGGTAGTCGTGCAAGTTCTCTTCTTCGAACAAGCACGAGCCGCCATCTCAGGTGGGCGCGTGGCAGAGCTTCCGAGCAACATCAAGGCCTTGATCGCCAATGCAGCAGCACCACGAGACGATGACGCAAGCAATAAGACATCTGCTGCTTCTTTTGCAAATGACAAAATCACACAGAACTCAAATCTTGCAACTCTTAAAATGAAGATCGCAGAGGACTATGAGTTGGATGGTGTTGCCGGGAAGGATTCAAGTCCAAGAATGCTCTGTGCTCCTCCCAACCGGCCCAAGAAGATGCTAAGCAAGTTGTGGTCCAGCAGGAACTCTTCTAGTCAAAAGAGCTGAAGAAAGTTTTGCTCATTTTATCAATATAACGTATAAACATAGGCTTGATTTGGTTTTATTTTTTCTCCCATTTCTCTAGTCTTTTTCACTTCTTAATTAATATGCTCTGTAATCTTTAGTAAATGGTAAATCTTAATGTCTATAGTTCGTGTAACTTATGCTAATAAAGCGCAATAGTATTTTTTTTTCAAGTAAACAAATCGGGTGTTAAAAAATTTTGAGTCCATGGTCTATTTATTGGTCTATTGTTTGTGCATCCCGACTCCCAAAGTGTCTCAAAAAGTTCAAAGCCATATTCAAGAGTTGTCTTTTGTCATCCCACCACATCTTTAAATCCAAGAAGAGAACTTACTGTCCTATCAATTTTTTTCTTTAAAGTAGAACTTGAAAAGTAATTTGTGATCTGTGAGTTTCTTCGAACTAGAGTAGTCTCCTCATCACTCATACCTGATGTAGTAGTCTCGTGTACCATATCATTGTTTTGAGCTTTTGGCCAAGTGAAGGATAAGAAACCTGCAAAGGTGTTGCCTCAAAGACTTCCTCTTCCTTACCTTGAGTACCTTCAACTTCCCCTACTGAATGCGCGAGAGTAACTTCAACTCCATCCATTCATGTAATTTTTCGGGTGCAGACATTTTTAAGCTTTGCTTAGTCAATGATAAACTCAAATCTCTAGATTTGTTCATGTAATTGTTCTTAGAGTATAATAGTATTCTTCTCCACTTCCCCTCTTGATCCTTCAGGTATAAAGTAGATCTTTTCTTTCATCTATTCAGTTACACTCTGTGTAAGGGTTGAGGATAGCCTAATCCTCATTATATACCAGGAGAGTCATTGGATTCAAAAATGGTAAAGGACATCATGTAATGTTTAGCCAATGGAAAGGATTTGTTTGTCAAAATTCTTGTATTGCTTTTGTTCAAGATTTAGGAGGCTTGAATGACTAGTATATTTCGAAATCCAAAGATCATTTAGTGTTAGAGTAGGCATAATTCAACTAGTTTATGATACCACAATATCATCTCTTAAAAAATGGATGAAGTACGGAGTATTATACTTTCTTACCTGATTCATTCTCTAATAGTTGCCCACTTTGAATTTTACACTATTCACACCCCTAACTTTGAATCTTTGGCCATGAATTTATACTAATATATGTGTGTGTGTATATATATATAATCAAATTACTATATACTTCATTTGTATTTTAAAGATTGCCACATATGGTTTTGACACATTATTTAATGAGGAAAGTAGTTGGGACTCGGGATGATGAATAATGTAAAAAAGTAGGAGATATGATGTAAAAGTATGAAAGAGAAAATAAAAGGTAGAAAATGTCAGAGTAATTGAGTGTTTTACAAGGGAAAACTTATAATCTCTCTAAAAAAAGAAAGTATAGCAAATTAACTATGAAATACGGAGGGAGTATAAAGTATTACTACGTATTAATTTTCTCTTAATGTGAACATCCAAAATGATATTGACTCTGTCCCGCTAAATTGTCTCATCTTTTCTAAGATTGTGTCATGCTAAATTTGGTAAAATTTGTGCGGTTTTTAACCATTCTCACTTTCCTCCTACTTTATCAATTCAATATCAACGACATATACCCACTTTTCTTAATAACCACACCAATTGCTTATGTCTCAGTGTTAATGGGATAGATCTAATAATTTTTTATCATTTTTATTAATACGTAACTAAATTTAATTGCAGTCAAAGTTATGTGTTCCCCAACGTAAGAGTAAAACTCTTGCAACTAAAAACGAACGGAGGTAGTATAAAGGGTTTGGTTTTATTGAGAACACTTCTTCCCGTGAAAATGAGAACGACATGAAAACATTATGGTTCATGAAGGTGCACATTTATGATTTAACTAATGCACAATTTAAATATGCAGAAAAAGCTAAATTTATTTACAAAAATGTCACCGTATTTTTTTACTTATTGTTAAGACCCGGGGTTTCATCCTAAAAGGTCAACCTGATAGGAGGAGTAGCCCAAAGCCTTTATATAGTGTTTAGTTGTTTTATAGCTTTCCGGTGTGGGACAAATGCTTCAACACGCCCCCTCAGCCCGAACCGGGCTGGACAATATCGGGGTGTATAAACGGGCCAAACAAACCCTTAACAAGCTACCCTTAATCATGGGTGCTAAACAAGCCGTCAAACCACAACCGAAATTGGCTCTGATACCATGTTAAGACCCGGGGTTTCATCCTAAAAGGTCAACCTGATAGGAGGAGTAGCCCAAAGCCTTTATATAGTGTTTAGTTGTTTTATAGCTTTCCGGTGTGGGACAAATGCTTCAACACTTATGGTAGTGCATATTTATGGTTCACATAATGCATAATTCTCAAATGTGACGCTTCAAATTTATTCACATTTCTCACGTTAGATCGTGTTCTGATTTTAATCAATTTTTTTGTACCAATCCAATTGGATCCCGTGCTGGCGTGCTCTGGCTCTCCCATATGATATACTCCGTATGGTGTAACATTAGGAAGATCCATCGAATTTGTATTGTGATTTAGCTCATCACAAACACGTACTCTAGCTAGAGACTGAACTGGTCAATTGAGGTGATGAATATACATTTGACAAATACATGACAGAACACATGACCGTCATTATGCGCTCAAGAAGCTAAGTGGTGTCACCTTCATCCATTCATTCATTACGGTTTAGAAGCTAAGGAAGCTGCCTTTGGCCATAGATCATAGCTCTACCACACATCATATCAACCAGCTAGGTTGCTATTTATAGACAGGACTGCCCCAAAGGACAGATGTCAGCAAATTTATTATTTGAAGCCCTGAATTGGTGGGTTTAGATCCTACTCCACAGAAATGGAGGGCAAAGACAAAGACACAACACATATGACATGTGAGTTTGTGTGTAGGTTAAGAGGAAGAAAGGAGCCCAGGAGGTGGTTAGTTAGGGAACAATGACTCAAATCATCTTTGTTTGCAAGGGCCACACGTGCACCACTTCTGCCATAAATCATTGAGAGTTAGTACAAGGCAACCGTGTAAAAGGCCACCTATATATGGCTAAGTTCCATGTCCACCTCTCGTTTAATCATAATAATTGAGAGTTACTACTACGTATGTTTTCTTTTGCTAAAATTCTGGTTCAGATTTAAATTTGGTCGGGTCTTATCTTAACTCATCTGATCTGATTTCTTATATATATGATCTCTATGTATTTTATAATTGTTCAAGACTAGTCTGATCTCATCTGGTCTGTTTAAGTCTAGTCTGATCTCATCTGGTCTGTTTAAGTCTAGTCTGATCTAGTCTGTTCTAAGACTGAAAACCGTCCAAAAGAAGACACCCTACACTTCTCCGTCCCATTAAGATTCTCTCATTTCCTTTTCGGGAAATCTCATTAAAATTGTTTCATACCGGCCAATTTTGATAAAGTTTATATGGCTCTAAATCATTTTTACTTTATTCTTACTTTATGAATTCAATATTAACTACTCCCTCCGTCCCGCTATGATTGTCCCGTTTTACCTTTTCGGTCCGTCCCACTAAGATTGTCTCATACCTTATTTGGTAAAGTTTGTGTGGTTCTAAATCATTCTTACTTTTTTCTTTATCAATTCAATATCAACCACATAAACTCACTTTTATTAATAAGCGTGACACCTTCTCTTGTCTCAAACTTAGGGGGACGAAGGTAGTACATAAATTCACTTTTCTTAATAATCGTGTCACTCCCTCGGATTAATATGAAACCCAAATTGTAGTGAGAAATAAAAAGAAAAAAAAGTATGAAACCTAAAGAAACCAAATTTGTTTAATCGTTGAGAGATACTCCGTATTACGGAGTAGTTTTAAGTTGAGCAGAAAGTAAATTCACAACACATTTCGATAGACTTATTTTACAATCGAACCAATTCAACTTGGACTTATTTTATTCTAGACTGGACCATATTTACATAAACCAAATCTTTTTTTGAGAGAAAACCAGTTAACTTATATTAATGAAATCAAAGTCTAAGGAAGCACTAATACAATAAGGGAAATTATAAATCCTCACACAGGGATGAGACAAAGAAACAGCAGCCCTAACAAGATCATGAGTTACTCGATTCGCAGATAGCATCCCATGAGAGAAAATATGCTAGTAATACTAGAAGAGATTTCTCTAAGCTAATATCATCAATAATTAAACCTGCAGATGTACCAATTGTTCCATGAGTAATGTGTTTAATAATTTGCAACGCGTCAGACTGGACATCAATATTATCCAAACTTTGCTGCTTTAGCTAGCTTAACGCCTCCCGCATAGACATAGCTTCCGCTACCAGTGCAGAACATTCTATCCATTGTTGAGCCCTCCTGCAACAAAGAAGCCTACACTATCTCGAATCACACATCCCAGCCCGCAGACATTACTAGTTAAATAGGACGCATTCGTATTCAACTTCAACCGACCCTCCTCTGGGCTACGCTAGTGCGCCACCACGCTACACTTCTGTGTCTGCATCAAGCCCCCGTCATGTGCTCTTTGCCACCCCTCTAGATAAGAGCCAGCTTCAGCGACGATACGTTCCACGTTAGCCTCCTTTCCTTTTCAAACTTTCGCATTTCTGACCCGCCAAATACTCCATAAAATCATAATGAACATACAACTCTCCATATCCTTATGGGCGAAAAAATTATGCACCCATTCTATGAAAACACCCACTACATAAACCAATTGTAACAACCAGAATGTGATCTTTTTAACAACACAAAATCAAATACTTCGTATAATATATAAACATATAATACGAGTAAATTTTAAATTTTAGTGTGCCATTGTCATTCGCATCGGTCAAAATTTCACTTATTGAGCATCCTAGGTTGATCTTTCCATTCAAAAATCTATTTTCGCTTCATGGTTGACCAAACACTAAAACTTAAATCATTGTATTCTTTCTTAATAATTTTTCATTAATTAAATGAAATTTTTATGTAGGCTACGATAAGTAATAATCATCCAATTCAATGCCCAAACATTTATGATTAATCGAACACAGAATTCCATCCTAAAGTACCGAGTTAAAATCATAATATAGAACACTCATTTTATTTAATTCGAGGCCCGAATGCCCAATAATTCTGGTTATGTACATCAATATATAAAGTATTAGTTAAAAATATTGTTCATATAAGCTCCTTCGACCATAATGAGTCTAGTACTTTAGTCTCAAGTTCATAAATCTTTTCTTCTATAGTTCTATCGATGAAAATTAAGAAAACTAATGTTTAGCCGGTGTGTTGCCCCGAACGATTGTACTCATAAACGTATGATATGATTTTATAATTATGTATGCTTTTTTAAACTTTGTGAATATGCATAATCATAAAGCAATACATATTTTATCTCACAAGTTTTGATTTAGTTGATTTGAGAGTTGATACATTTATAATATTAGAATTAGAATGTCATATCATAACATGTTCCGTCATGTTAGTAATATTTTTAAGTGTTTGTCGAATTGGTTTGATCTATTTCACCTTCATCTATGTAGGTGTGATCAGGTTTTTTTTTTCTAAAAATAACAAATTTAATATTGAACTGCATGAAAAACTTAAAATGACCGTATTGCACATTTCATCGTTGATAAATTTAAATACGTACTCCACAATTTTAAAGTGTGAGTTCAACAATCCCTATAAGGTGAAAGAACTTGACTTTGACTTCTCTAACACCATTTTTTTTGGGAAGGAACACCAATTAGTTAATACAGACCTGATCACTTTCGAACATATCACAAAATTTCACTCCAATTAAAGACATCTTAATTTACTAATTATGTTGTTATTAAATAAAAATAATAAAAAATGCATGACATCTACAAGTACTTGAGTCAAAGCCTCACTCGTTATCTGCCTGTTGGTGATAAGTCTAATTTACATCCGGAGTATTATTTTTATTAAAGCGGAAAAGGTGAAAGAGACTTCCATATTTCCACCAAAGTTATAACATGGATCCACCATCATTATTCACTTAACAATTGCCATTTTCCATGATTTCTCAATTTGAACTGATGATGGCATTGCTAGTGAAAGTGAATTTTGAAATTTCTCGAGAATATTAATTTGTTGTTGGCCATTGTGCATTGATGAATACAACATAAATTTAACATATTTTCAACCAATCAAAATAAATCACACACAAGCGGTATGAATATAAGTAAGGAGGATTTCATTCCAACCTCAGCTAATGAGCTCCCAGTCGATCTCTTTATGGTATTTATAAGAACATTCACATGTTTAAAAACTTCTCAAAATTTTCCTTAGCTAGAGATATTCACAAAACAGGCTCCCTAGATGTAGAAGTATGACATTTGTATATCTCCCTCTTTTTGACGTTACTTTTGAGTAAGAAATGTCCTATATATTTGATTTTTAAAAAGATGGTGAGAAATAATGTGTGGATTTTCTTCATCTAGTGATGATAACTTCTCCTTTTTCACCACTAATGAAGGCTGAAGCTTATACTATGCTGATCAACATTGAAACTAGGCGCAAGAGTCTAATGCCTCTAAGCATTAAAAACGCTATACCACCGACCACTACGTACGACATTACTCCATCATTGTGTCACCAAATTAGGATTTCTTAATAGGAAAAAAGCTCAAGTAGTCCGGTACCTAGGCATCAGTTAGACTGTAGCATTAAAATTATTTTCTTTCATTCCCTAAAGAAGAAAAGGCATAAATTCCAACTATGTAATGCTCAACCTCTAAGCTAGTTACGTTAGGGTTTGTTTCCTTCTCTCTATGATGTTGCTCTGAGGTAGTGTGGACCCGGTTCCACTTTTGAGATCCGACTACCCGAGGTAGTGTGGACCCGGTTCCACTTTTGAGATCCGACTACACTAAAACTAGGCAGGTATCTAGTAAATCACTCAAATCAGAATTGCTTCTAGTCTTCCATGATGGAATGATGAACCGAACTACTTCTTGTCACCTCATATACTCCTTACGTTCCACAAAATTTGGCCAAATTGATTTCTCTTAGTCAATGATAATGAATTTTGGGAAATGAATTTAGTTGCTATATCTGTGTGAAATTTATCATCCCTCTCTCCTTTTCTTTTATTGTTTATCTTCTAGATCTATTTATGTTATTTTGTTATTTTTATTTCCTAGCTTTTTTATGCTCTTTTATTTTTGTATCCTTTATGTTTCTTATGTTCCTATGTTATTGTTATCTTATCCGCTTTATTATACTTTTTTTCTTTGTGTTTGTCTCCTCTTTTTAGTACTAATATCATGGATCGATTTATGTTAGCTGACTTCAAATCTTTTGGAATTAAGGCTTGGATTTGTTGTATTTGTGTGAAATTTATGGATTCTATATGATTTAATTTCATATTTTAAATAATCTCGTATTACTCCCTCCGTTCTTTTTTATTAGTCCTTCTTTCCTTTTTGGGACGTTTTTTTTATTTGTCTCTTTTCCCTTTAAGAAAAGTTTTTGAGAAAATACCCCCATTGTTATTACTTTTACCCCACTTACTTTTTACAAACTACTTTCTCTTTCCTACTTTACCATCACTTTACTCTTCTTAATACACTCTCTTTCCTACTTTATCATCATTTTACTCTTTTTAATATACCATCTTTCCTACTTTATCATTTACCCTACACACTCTATACTTACCCTACTACTTTATTATTAAATCCCGTGCCAAACCCTAAGGGGACTACTATTAAAGAACGTAGGTAGTAATAAATATCATTAGTCAAATTTCACCATATTTGACCCAAAAAAATCAATATGACCAAGTTTTGTGAGACAAGGGGACATATTTTTTCAAGCAAAGAAATTAGACATAATTGATTTCAGAATCGGACCAACACTAATTTTATAATTCAACCAGTACTGGTTTGGAACTGAAACTAGTCCTTATCATAACTAGAACCTAATCTTAACGGCCTGGGTTCCCCCTATCATGACTGAGGATTTGATTTTTCTTGAATTTTCCTCATTCGAGTATTTCCAATCATGACTAGAAATTGGGTTTAACCATTGCAAAGAGGACTATGAGTTTGTTTTTGAAGACTGACGTGTTGGGCGAAACTTCAACGACCAAGTCTTTTGATTTTGCCTAGGGGCAGACTCGGGTCGGCCCAGATCGGGCCCGACGGGCTTTCTTCTGCAAGACTTTGGCCCCTGTACCGGCTCAGGTATGCTCCGGACCGGGATGGGGTCGGGCGCAAACAGTACCGGCCGGGCTGGACCGAGTCGGACGGGTCGGTACCACCCATTTCATTAAAAAATAGTGCAATTGGGAGCGGATCAAGTCGGGCCCAATAAATCGAGCCTGAAGCCCTCCCTTTTTAACCACCGGGCCGGGACACCCGGGTCACCCAAGCCGCCCGGGCCCAGTCCGCCCCTAGTTTTGCCAGAAAGGAAGTTCTCTGGACAGGATAGCCAGTAAGCGTCCTATATATAGAGGGTGACATCGATACAAGACACTTCTATATCATGTGGGCAATTTGAGTTAAGTGGGATCAAGAATGACACTCCCACTGAAGGGGGCAGGTCTTGATCAACCAGGGCCGGTCATGTCCATTTATGGGCCTATGGGCGATACGCTAATTCAGGCTTATATCCAATATAAACGTAAACCATATAATAAAAGTATCTAACGAAGTTCATAAAATAAATGCGAGGATCACTTTATTATTATTTAAGTTACATAGTTAGGCAAAAGTAACAACACGAGTATCGAATTAAAAGAAAAAAAATACTTAAAAACGTTTCTCGTAGAAAAATGTGAAGCAAAACTCATAGACAATCTTCTTTCCACTAATAAGTATGACAAACAATAAAAATATCACATATAACAACACTAAACTTTCTTTTAGTTACAACTGAAAAGATAAATGAAAATAAATATTACTACATATTGAATTTATAAGTTGAGAATGATTTATTGACTGCTAAGAATTTAAAGTTTGAAGTCTCGAAAAAATGAAGGTTTTCAAAGAGACAAAATGTTTGGCCACCAAGAAGATTGCCAATTTGTCGTCCTCTTTAACTACTATTAGGAACTCGGATATAGTTTTTTTCAATTTGGAAACAAATAAATAATTGGGATGAGATTTGGGAGCCACGGGTTCTAAAATAATTATATAAATTTTTTATGTTATAACTAAAACTAATAAAAAGTCCTAAAGGCTAAAGAGATGTGAAGAGTAAAGAGACGTGTCTTTTATTGATCCAGCAACAGTTGTATTGCTTTTAAAAACTAACACCGATTCTACGTAAAATTAAATTAGTCCATATATATATATTCTTTTTTAAACTTGGCTTTGTTTAAAAAAAATTATATATGTTTTAAATTTTCAAATTGTCAATAAAATTAAGGTTTAAATATGGTTTTAGTCTCTGCAAATATGGCATACTTTGTTTTAGGTCCTTGCAAAATATTTTCTTTGTTTTTCATCCCTGTAATATGCACTGTTTTGGTTTTAGTCTATCTCTTACTCTGAAACAACTCGACTTTGAATTTTTTGTATTGTTGGTTGCATAAATCTATTAGAAACATTTAAATTTATCAGTTTATAATTTTTTTAGGTTAATAAGAGAGTCAAAACCATATCAAAACTAATTATTTGCATTTTCAAAATATGTATTAAAAACCCTCAAAAAATTAAAATTAAATACTTTTTGAATGACATGACAAAGAATTAAAGGATACCTTTTAGTCGGGATTGTTTCGTTGTCAAGCGGAGGTTGTTATCATTAGTCATGGACTAAAAAGAAAATCAACATAAATGTCAGGGATGAAAAACAAAGAAAATATTTTGCGGGGACCTAAAACAAAGTGTGCTATATTTGCGGGGACTAAAAGCATATTTAACATTTGAACTTAAGAATAAAAGAAGAAGCCTACTCACACAATTTACAAAGAAAAGATTTTGGGCCTATTTCTTCTTCTATATTTTTTCAAGCCTAGGGCGGTCGCCCTTGTTGCCCTCCCCTAGAACCGGCCCTGTGATCAACGATCAAGTGTGAGGTGGTTTACAAAGAAGAATCATGTTCTTTATCCTCTTGATGGTTTTCTGTTTTTCTTACTTTTTGTTTCTCCATTGTTTGTCCAATCCAGTAGCTACAAGCCTACAATTATGTTTACTTCTCTGTTAGCCATACAAACGTAGTCAACTTGTCGAGTGAGAATCACAGAACCAACCAGTCATATTTAGGAAGGTCGATTATAGTGTAGTAGTGTACTAAGTAATAAGGATTAGTTGGTTGTTTTGGTTAGGTTAGAGTAATTTAGTAGTCTCGCTTTAGAAATGTTGATCATCATATACTCTGCAAAAGAAGAAGACTTGACATTATGTTTTATAAATAAGAGAGCTTATCAAAGAATATGTGAATTTGGCTCTTATTTTGGATTATTGGTTAGTGTGGATTGTGGATGACTTAGCACTACAAATGCGTTAGATGACTTACAATGATAGACGATTTATAAACAAAAGAACTCGAATAAGTTGTAAAGAACATGGCAAGAATGAAATCCAAGCCCACAAGGTTTATCATGTACCTACCTACCAGACTAACCAGAGTACCGGCTAGGCAAATAATGCGATAACCATGTACAACAACGCATTAAACAATCGTCAGCCGTTGCTGATTCAATTAATTAATTAATTATAAAATAAAAGTCATATATAAGGGAAAATATGAGTGAGCCAAGGGTCACAGTAATATAAAAACAGTGAAGATATACTACGTATACAGTTGTAAACTACGTACTATGTTTGGGAGAAGGCAGTTGGCATGTATATTAATAAAATATCAAGTTGAATTTGTAACAGGAAGAGTGATTGGGAGTCACCAAAAATGAAAGACACTTTGTGAGCCACCAAGCGTGAGTATGGATTTATTAGAAGATTCATATCTCACGACGGTGTGGAGAAACGAGCCAAAAAAAAACAAGAAGAATGCTACACTGGAACAAAAATTTTACACCTAACAGAGAAACAGAAAGGTGTATGCTGACTGCTGAGGCGTTGATGCATGATTTTCAAAATTTTGTTAAAAATAACATTAATGAAGTCACCAGCCAAGAAGAAGTAGCTTTAAAAGAGCCATTCTGATGTAAAGCCCATTCTTGGCTTGCCTAAAGTATGCAGCCCTTGCAATTCCATCTACATCTACAGTTATCTACAAGACTACAACCCACAATTTAAAATGGTTAAGCTAACAAGCAAATTGAAATAAGTTTTATTGTTTAAGAAGTACATGTTTGTAATAATGGCCTAACCTCATCAAGCCTTGGCAGAGGATGCATGACAATGGCATGCCTCTGTAATGCCCTCAAAACACCTGGATCCACAATATACTTCCCTCGGGCTTCTTCATATAAATCAGTTCGCTCCCCAAACCTTTCTCGTTGGATGCGGGTTTGATACAGAACATCACACTTGGAAGCCACATCCATTAAATCGGCACTTTCTTCCCAGTCAACTCCTTCAGATGTAAGATATTCCTTTATGTCATCCTGCAAAAAATAAATGAATGCATGGGATGTTTCTCTTATTACAAAGGGTATGCTGGTCGCTGGACCTCTGAAAATGCTAAGAAAAAAAATAGGGTCAAAAATAGATCAGTTTGAAAAGAAGGGAAAATTGGGGGCTGACTCCCATCTCAATTAATCAATCAATATACGATATTTTTCAAGATCATTTTAATTTAGGATGTTTTACTTGGACTGTTTTTGGTCCAAGACCAGACCAAACTTGACTTAAATAGATCAGGCCAGACCAAACTTAAAAGATCATACCAGACTTCGAGAGTTATAAAATACACACCAAGGTAGTCAAAGTCGAAAGGCGCACCTGAAGCGCTAGGGGTCTTCTAGCGCCTGAGGCACAAGGCACAAAAAAGCGCTCGCCTGACTCGGGTGAAGCGCATTACTTAGATAAAATCACATATACTATTCTATACTTGCCAAATATGATGTATGTAACATCATATTGAACCAAATGCATATAAAATTCAGGATTCACCAAAATAAAGTCATGATTCACAAAAAATAAAACACCAAATTCAGAATTCATGGCTTTAATACTAAAACTATAAATGAAAGACAATCAAATTGGATCCTATTTCCCCTTGTTAAACTTGTGAGCCTACATAGTACTATTACTTTATTAATAACATAGCAATATACTAATGTTGTGAGTAACATAAAGTAATACAGAGTATTATGACTATTATATACAAAGCAATATACTAATGTTGTGGGTGATATAGAGTAATACCGAGTACTATTACTTTGTTATATACATAACAATATACTAGTGCTGTGAGTAATATAGAGTAATGCAGAATATTAATACATTATTATGAGTAATATAGAGTATTATATACATAGTAATATACTAGTACTTTATTATATACACAGAAATATACTATAAGAGCACATATCTTGTTTAGTGGTGTGAGGGAGAACTGAGTTTGCTTAAGATGATGAAGAAAACAGAAAAAACTGGCTGGTGTAGAGCAACTTGAGTGAGAAGAGTGAGTACGCTGAAGAGCCGATGATGGCTAGCGATATCACTTAAAGGTTGTACATAAGGTTTTACGTTTTTACCTACTTTACATAAAGGTTTTACGTAGGTTTAAATGGTTTTACCCTATTATTTAGATGGGCTGAGTGTTATTAAAGATATGGGCTAATTATTTTTTAAAGTTTTAAACCAAAAATAAGGCTTGTCAGCCTTTTCCAGATGAGGCGACCCAGGCGTGCGCCTTTTCCACTTCAGCGCTTCATGCGCTTATGTTGCGCCTGACCCAGGTACGTGCGCCTCCCCTTCTCCCAAGCGCTGAAGGCCCTGCTCGCTGCGCCTGGTGCGCTTAAGCGCTGGGGCGAGCGCTTTTGACTACCTTGATACACACAGACCAGACCAATTCAGACTAGACCCATACTTTAACAAACCAGACCAATTCAGACTAGACGCATACTTTAACTGACAAACCAAATAATATCAGACCAAATCAGAAAATTCCAACCCAATTAAAACATCCTTAATATTTTTTATGTAATATTTCAAGATCAATCAAAGTTCTCAATCAAACTTGGTTTATGTCAAATTTTCAATGTTTTTAACCAAAACATAAAGCTATTTTGTCTAGTTTTTATGTAGAAAATGTTGAAGAAACATTTCTTCCTATAAAAACATTTCCCCACTTTCTACAATTTTCCTTATTCCAAGAAACAAGAGCAAGAAAGCAGTCACAAGACTACATTTACGAATAATAATTGCATAAATACATTCAATATAATTATTAAGTGATTTATCAAGAAGTATAAGGCAATTTTTTACACCACATATTGTCATCCTCCTACCTTCATTTTGACCACATCGGGGGAGACAAAGTAAATCTGCACATCCTGGTATTTGGTGAGAAGATAAGCTAGTGACCTAACTGTCCTTCCATTAGCAAGATCTCCAACGAGAGCAACTTTTATCCCATCAAGTTTTCCTATTTCTCTTTCGATGGTGTATACATCCAGTAGCGCCTGCTCGTGCAAAAAACAACTGCTTCAAAACTTTCTACTTTAAGAATACAGAAACCATGCACAATGACTTGTTCTCTTCTTCTAAAAAAAGAAGGTGATCTGGTCTGAATCTTTCTGGTACAGTTTGATTTGAACCTTTCTGGCCGGGTCTGAAGCTTTGTGCTTTGGCCTAGTCTATGGTTTTTTTTCTGGTCTAAGAATAAGCAGTAAGAAAAAGATAAAGGTGACCAGAACAACACATATGAATTGGATCTGCTTGGAAGTCAGTTGTCACGGACTTGTTCCCAAAGATTGTGACATGAAGTTCTGGCTTATAGCCTTTAAAGCAGAATGAGTAGCTTACGCGTTTTGATTTTCTTAATTGGCTGAATTGATTGTTCCAACAATCAAATGCCTGCAGTTAATATTTAAATGTATAACAGAGATACAATACATGGAAAACCACAGGACACATGGCATTTGAAAAAAACACTCCCTCCATTGAGAAAACAATTCTCTGTTGAGAAAATTGAACATAAGAATTAATTTTTCATTGTGCTATTTGTTTCTATGGTTTGGTACAATGAAGCATATTAATAGACCTTAAGTCACACTCCAGTTTGAGAGGCATAAAATTTCAGAAGAAAATTAAAAAAACAAAACATATTTTGTTCCACTCATTTTGGTAATGCTATTGGCAAAGAAAAAGCATCTATCTTTTGCTCCACTCATTCTCAACCATTTAAAGAAATAAGAAAATAAAAATGGGATGCTACAAAATAAAAAAATAGAGTAATATTTCGTGGGGAGAAGTTCCATATTTCATTATGGGTGGGCAAGTTGAAGGTCTGGTAATGCATGAAAGAAAATAAGAAATGTATCCCAAAGTTCTCATACATTTAAATATTTAATCATGTAGTTTAATATAATGCATGATTGCATGCAAACATTATATTCAATGTTGGGGTTCTCCAAAGTGAATAGAAAAGTATACTGCACATCATGAGAAATGCAACCTGAGTTGGGTGTTGACCGGGACCATCTCCTGCATTAATAACGGGAATGCTGGCTGTGGCTGCTGCTCTTCTGGCAGCACCACTTTCAAAGTGTCTCATGACGATTATATCAGAGTAGCCTTCAACCGTTCTTATTGTACCTGCATATTAATTAAATAAAAAATCACAACTATAAACCTATAAAAAATTCATGTAAAACCATCAAAATTCAAAATTATTATCCATAACTAATTCTACATTCCAGTGTTTCTCCTTTTGCTGCAGATGAAAACTCACGTGCATTTTCTGTTGTCAGAACTTCCCCACCAAGACGTTTCATGGCAGACTCAAATGAAAGCCTAGTCCTAGTGGAAGGTTCATAGAAAAGAGTTGCCATCAGATACCCCTTAAGCATCTGGTTTTCAGGTGATCCTTTCTCAACATCTTCCATTTCACGTGCCACTTCAAATATAGCATCAAATGTACTTCTATTGAATTGTTGAGCTTCAATTACATCATCAAGAATAAACTTGTTTCCCTTGGTGAACAACGGTTTGCTTTCAACTGCTACCGCTCTGCAATGGGAGCTGCTATCCCTTTGCAGACTCCTTGCAACAAGTTGGTTTTTCACCCATTTCTCATTAGAAGTTAAAAGTGAATTTTGCACCTTGGATATAGATTTCATGTTACGACTGCGGTTGGAGCAGAGATTGAGATGGTAGCTGAACATAACTTCATTATGACAGCCACTTGTAGAACATGTAGCCGGAGAAGCCATGACGATATATGGAATCAGCCCAACTGGATGAAACAAAACCACATCAAAGTAAAATCTTTGCAATTTCAATTGTTCAAACTCAAATGCTTTGTGCATTTAGACTTTGCGCAGACATGAAAAAATTATGAAACAATTTCAAATAATTCAGATGCATGATGCCTTTGAACAAGTTTTTCATGCAAGAGTTATCAAAAATCCATACATACAGACACACCTACCGACCTACGTAATTTTACTCAATACGTAGTGGGTATTACGAGATAAGAGAAAACTGGGGAAATCTCAAGATGTTGAAAGCTAATGTAGCTTAGACCAAATTTTCACACATAGAGTGTTGAAGTTAAATTAAAAACATACTACGTATTCAATTGTTGCTGCTAGCAGTGGCGGATCTAGCACTTGTATTTTGGGTGTTCCGAATTAATTTTAAATTAATCTTAAGAACAATAATCTTGTGTGAATGTGACGCATTGATGCAACTATGCCACAATTGTATACCACGTATATGTCAACTAAAACCCGAGAGAACCAGAGAGATACATAGAACTATAGAAGAGCAGCAGCCACAGCCAGCATTCCGGAAGCAGCATTCCGGAATGCTGGCTGGCCGAATGATGGCTGTGACATTTTTTTTTATTAAAACCCGAAGGTAGATTTTATGGTACCCAAAAGGTACCATACCTTTGTCCACTTGGACCAATCAAAATGTTACAGTTGAATTATTTAAATCTAAATTAAAAATGATTTAATGATTTGGACCAATGTAGGTACGGTACCCCATTTTTTAAATGGGGACCGGAGTTGTCACCAAACCTGAAGGGTAATTAATCACTAACCAGAAGAAGACCATAGGCTGAGAAGTCAAGAAAGCAGTTAAGAACCTGGTTATTTAATTCGTCGCCTAAAAGGGGAGAGACCGAGAGAACCAGAGAGATGTCACTACTCAGTGGGCTTGGCACCTTCGCTGTTGGGCTGGAGTGGCGACTGGCTGAGCGAGCGGCTAGGGCTGTTGGGCTTGGCATGAAGCTAACTCGCGCGTGTCTGGAGATGGGGCTGAATTGAATCGCAGGAGGGGTTAAAATGGGCCCGGCCCAAACAGCAGCATCTCATATTTATATCGATGTGACTATGGGTCTGTTTGCAACAGCTTCTGCTTTTAAAAAAGCGCTTTTTTAATGAAATGGAGAGAAGTGGTTAAATAAAAGTTGATAGTGTTTGAGAAAAAAGTGATTTTGAAAAGTAAAAGTGGGTAGTGTTTGGTAAAATAAGTGCTTTTTGTCTAATAGAAAAAGTAAAAGCACTTTTGACGCGGAAGGCGAGAAAAATAAAAGTTGTAGTGTTTGGGAAAATAAGTGCTTTTTTAAAGCAGAAGCTGAGAAGTGCTTTTTTAAAAGCAGTTGCAAACAAACCCTATGTCTATATAAAACACATGACAATATTACTCGAAATAGAACTAAAAAGGTTTGAAAATTCCAAAATAAGATTGTCGTGTTTTTATTCCCAAAATAGGACTAATTAATGTCATGTTTCGGCAGTACCAGACTTCAAACATGACAGTATTTTCGAAACTTAGCAGTAATTACTCCTATTTTGGAATTAAAAAACATGGCAGTTCTATTTTGGAATTTTCAAACTGTTTTAGTCCTATTTTGGGAACTTTCCCAAAAAAATATCGTGATAATAAAACTTTTCCAGTCTTTTTCTCAAAAAAAAAAAAAAAAGATGATATTTTGACTTTGCACCCCACTTTTTGGGTACTTTTTGGTTGATATTGGACTTTGCGTTCCATTTTCAAAACTCTTAGACTTTGCACCATATTTTCCCTAAAATGTCTTTGCCTTTGCACCCCACATTTAGGAAATTTTCTTCACAAAATGTTGTAGATATGGTGCAAAGTCTAAAAGTTTTGAAAATGGGGTGCAAATTCCAATATCAACCAAAAAGTAGGGTGCAAACTCAAAATTCCCAAAAAAAAACTCTTCCCGTCTAATAATAGCCATATAAGCAATTTCTATTACATGTGGAGTAAAATCAATTGGAAAACCTAATACCACATGATCAACATACAAGCTCATTAACCAACAAACAAAAATTATTCACGTAAATCCTAATTTGTAACTCGCTCTAATATATATTATAATTGTTATGCAGGTGTGGCAAACGGCAAACAAAACTAAAACTTAAATAATTAGTACTTCCTCCGTTCTTTAATTCTTGCAACAGTTTGACTTTCACGTTTGCCAACCCACAACTTTGACTGCGATTATATTTAATTATGTATTAGTAAACATTATAAAAGTTGATATTTTGGAAATACACATTGATGGGAATTCTATAACATTTTATATGTAATAATTTGATTGTGTATATTAGTTGAAGATCGTGGTCAAAGTAAGGTCTATGAATAGTGCAAATATCACAATGTTGCAAGAATTAAAAAACGGAGGAAGTATAAAATTAAAATGTGTTATTAATTACTCCATACTTGTTACGTAAAGGCGAGCTACAACAAACACAAAGGAAAGGTCCAAACTTTTGGTCTCCCATGTGACTCACTTGAAGAGGTCAGCAAGGAAATGGGAGCATCGGCTTGATATGTATCCAGTCCAGTCCGAAGCGAAGGGAAGTCAGCGGCTAAAACCTCTGTTGAGAAACGAGAACATACCGAGTTGTGACATACACATGAGCTGCGGAAACGCAGATCAAACTCTAGATACCGAGTTCACCAAACTAACTAGATTTGGAAGGAGAACTAAATGATTTACGATGCAAAGGTGCAACATTGTTTATTAAAAAATGTCATACTTCGTATTAATCTTCACTTTACGAATGCAGTGTCATTTAAAGGAGGCTAGACTTGGATTTTCACATGTCAAAATGTCATCACTTTATATCCAAAAGATAATAGTATGCAATGAAATGAGTGTATGATTGGACAATTCAACTTTGAAGGTATTCCTACTTTCTTAGCTTACCGGCACACTCTTACCAATTTACAGAAAAATTGAATTACAAGACATACATTGCTTTATTTGAAAAGTGTAAAATCCAAGATAAGAAATTTGTTTTAGTACTATTCATCTAATGTTTCTTTATACGCAGTACATCCGATCAAAATACAATTACTCTCTTAGTCCCGTTGGAAAGTTCCCATGGGCAAATGGCACGGTTTCTTAGGCAAATAGTTCAATAGAGTAAATTGGGTAAAAAGAGAGGAAAAAGAAAATTTAGAAAAAGTAAACACGTAAAGTAAAAATAATTAGAGGGGATAAATTGGGGGAAGAGATATTGTGAGACTTAACATGACATGAATAGGAAAGAGAAATTTGAATAAATGTGTAATTAAAGAGACTAAATAATTTCCTAAAATGAAATGAAAACTTTTTAAAATGGGACACTCAAATAA
Source organism: Cuscuta epithymum (assembly GCA_945859915.1). Taxonomy (NCBI): domain Eukaryota; kingdom Viridiplantae; phylum Streptophyta; class Magnoliopsida; order Solanales; family Convolvulaceae; genus Cuscuta; species Cuscuta epithymum. The sequence goes on from CAMAPF010000915.1 coordinate 3,902,579, forward strand.
ATAAAGTGAAAAGCTTTCAATAGGAAGGCAAGAGAATAAATGATTCCACAATATATTTTATTTCTAATTGGCATATACATTAATCAGGAAAATCAACAACCATAATATTAAGTGCAAAACCCAAGGCATAAGTGTTGCTTTTGTACGATGCATTGACTATATTCATGTACTACTCTCTTCAGAAAAATTGGGTATTCTCCATTGCTTTGTCCTATAACTTGTCATACCCGTTTGTGTATGAGCCGAAGCTAACCTAGAAATTTGGGCAGAAACTGGACAGAATTTCACTTGCTTATTTCTTTCTCCATACAATATCTCCATTATTTTAATGACAATATTCCAACCTTTTTTTTGTAACCTACTCTCTTCGTTCTTTGATAGTTGCAACAGTTTAATTTAACACACTATTCATCAACTTTGTTTTGGCCATGATATTATATATATATATATATATATAATGAAATTATTATGTATAAAATATTGCTAAATATCTCTTGATGTGTTTTTCCAAAGTATTAAATTTTTATAATTTCATTAATACATAATTAAACAAAGAGAACAATGTTTAATTGTACCTCCTATTTTGTACAAAAAATCAATTTAGCCCCCGTACTATGAAAATTTCGTCAAATCCAAATCTAGATACTACATTATCGACATACAAGCTCATTAGCAAACAGCGTATCGTGAATTGTTGAGCGAAGAAAAATTATTCACATAATTTCCGATCTGTAGCTCCCTTTACTATATATACATTGTTATGCAGGTGTGGCAAACGGCGGACAAAACTAAAAATTAAGTAACACACACACAGAAAATAAACACAACTGTTATCTCAATTCAAATAGCACATATGGTTTTATACATGGTTAAGATTTTGAACACAAAAAAGTATGAAATTATAACTTGTTATTAAATACTCCCTCCGTCCCGAAAAGGTTGGCCAAGGTTGACATTCACGTGGATTAATAAAGTAAAAACTGTGTGGTTGAAATTTGTGTAGAGGAGAGAGAATTAACTTTAATCACATATTCCTTACTTTAAATGGAAATGGACAATCTTTTTGGGACATCCAAAAAAGGAAATTGGCCAACCTTTTCGGGACAGAGGGAGTACATGCTAAGTAAGGGATAGCTAGAAAAAACACAAAGAAGAGGTTTGATCTATTGGTCTCCTGCGTGGCTTGGTTGAAAAGGTCAGTGAGGAAATGGAAACAACGGTTTGATATGTACCCGCTCCAGTCTGAAGCGAAGTGAAGTCAAAGGTTAAAACATGTGGTGAGGAATGAGAACATGTCGAGCAGTACATACACGAGAGCTGCGCAACTGCATATCAAACTCTAGATATATACCAAGTTCACCAAACTGACTAAATTGGAAGGAGAACTATATGATTTACGATGTAAAGATGCAACGGTGTTTAGTAAAAAACTGTCATTTGTATTTCCACATTATGAATGCAGTGTTATTTAAAGGAGGCTAGACTTGGATTTGCACATGTCATCGCTTTTATTTCCAAAAGATAATAGTATTCAATGACATGAGTGTATGATTGGATGTACAATTCAACTTTCAACATATTCGTACTCTACAGGCTGGTTTGCAACCACTTTAAAAAAAAACACTTCTCAGCTTTTGGCTTAAAAAAGCACTTATTTACCAAACACTACCAATTTTTTATTTTTCTCGGCTTTCGTGTCAAAAGTGCTTTTCCACTTTTTATACACCAAAAGCACTTATTTTACCAAACACTACCAACTTTTACTTTTCAAAATCACTTTTTTCTCAAACACTATCAACTTTTACAAATAATCACTTTTTCCAAATCACTCCAAAAGTGCTTTTTTTTAAGCAGAAGCTGTTGCAAACACTCCCTACTTCTTACAAGTATACTCATATCGTTTTATGGAAAAATTGAATTGCAAGACATACATTGCTTTAATTGAAAAGTATAAAATCTCTAATAAGAGATTTATTTTAGTATATGCACCTAATGTTTCTTTATATGTAGTACATCTGATCAATATAAAATTACTCACCTCGTCCCGTTAGAAGGTTCACATGTACAAATGACACGATTTTTTAGGCAAATGGTTAAACAAGTGAATTTGGGTAAAAAAGAGAGGAGGGAGACCATTAGAAAAAGTAAACATATAAAGTGAAAGTAATTAAAGGAAGATAAATTAGAGGAGGAGAAATTGTGAGACTTGACATGTAATGAGTAGGAAAGATAAATTTGAATAAGGTGTAATTAAAGAGAGTAAATTATTTCCTAAAATAGAATGAGAACCTTTAAAACTGGGACACTCAAATAAAGAAAGTGAGAACCTTTCAACGGGACATAGTGAGTATAAAAGATTCAACAATATATTATCATTCTAATTGGCATATAAATTAATCTGAAAAATTGCATCCATTAAATTAAGTGTGAAACCCAAGGCATAAGCCTTGCTTTTGTACGATGCATTGACTATGTTTGGGTACTACTCTCTTCAGGATCTGCGCCATAACTTTTTTCAAATAATTTTACTCATTTGTGCACATCTGACCCGAAGCTGATTCGGAAATTTGGGTGGAACCTTAATAGAAATTTGATTTGCTATTGTTTTCTCCATAAATATATCCGTAATTTTAATGATGATATCTCAGCCTTTTGTTGTTGTTGTATCTTACTTTCTCCATTCTATAATAGTTGCAACACTTTAATGTATCTTATTATTCACGCACCTTGTTTTGACCATGATTTTTAACTAATATATATACTCAATATTAATGTATAAAATAATGTTAAGTATCTCTTGATGTGTATTTCCAAAATATTAAATATTTATAACTTTTATGAATACATAGTTAAATATAGAGAAAGGTGTCAAATCGTCTCTCCTATTCAGTACGGAAAATAAATACAGCTCACATACGTTATTTTTCATCAATTAAGCCCTACTACAATGAAAATTTCGTCAAATCCATATCTAGATACAACGTCATTGACATACAAGTTATGCTCATTACCCAACAACGTATCGTGAATTGTTGAGCAAAGAAAAATTATTCATGTAACTTCCAATAAGTAACTCCCTTTAATATATATCCATGGTTATGCAGGTGTAGCAAACGGTACACAAAACTAAAAATCAAGTAGTAATTATATTTAGAAAAAAAATGCAAATCATGTCTCAATTCATATATAGCGCATATAGTTTTATACATCATTAAGATTTTGAAGAACAAAAAAAAGATAATTAGTAAAAAACTTAAACTTGCTATTAAATACTTGCTAAGTAAGGGCGAGCTACAACAAACACAGAGGAATGGTCTGATCTATTGGTCTCCTACGTGACTTAGTTGAAGAGGTCAGTGAGGAAATGGCAACACCGGCTTGATATGTATCCGCTCCGGTCTGAAATGAAGGGAAGGCTAAAACCTCTGGTGAGGAACGAGAACATACCGAGTAGCGACAGACACGAGAGTTGCGCAAATGCAGATCATATAATTGGAGTTGAATGAAAGTTGAATTGTCCAATCAGACACTCATGTCATTGCATACTATTATCTTTTAGATATAAAAGTGACGACATGTGAAAATCCAAGACCAGTCTCCTTTAAATAACATTGCATTGGTAATGTGGAAATGGAGATGACAGTTTTTTATTATTCAACACTATTGCAACTTTGCAGCGTAAATCACCCGATTCTCCTTCTAAATCTAGTCAGTTTCGTGAACTCTCTTACCAGTACACTCTTACCGATTTACGAAAAAATTGAATTGCAAGACATACATTGCCTTAAATCAAAAGTGAAAATCCAAGACAAAGGATTTGTTTGAGTACTATACATCTAATGTTTCTTTATACGCAGTATATCCGATCAAAATAAAACTACTCCCTCTGTCCTATTGGAAGGTTTTTGTGGGTAAATGGCACGATTTTTTAGGTGAATGTTTTTTTTTTGAACGAAACTAGCCTCTCTTCATATCATAAGTTTCAGGATCATTACATCAATCAAAGGAAAAACAAAACTGACACCAGCTAAACTCCAACAACTACGAGTGTAAACCCTATGGTCAGATTTGGAGACGGTCACCCCTGAAATAGCAACATGAATCGATAATCATGTATCGGGCTTGACACAGTCATCCATGTTCCCATAGATTTAAACATACCCAATGACATAAAAAAGGCTAAAATCCCAAACAAACTGACAAATCTAGCAACATAGACAGTAACAAGAATCCAAAGGACAAAATGATAAAAGCTCATCGGAGGAAGACAAAGCATGAGAAAAAACTAAATAAGCAAAATAAATGTCTTGAACCCTAGCACCTCGTTCAATCCCTGACGGTGGTTCAGGAGGAGGCCGGACCGTCGCTCGATTGATTCCCTCTCTCGCTGTTCCCCCGACGTCGGATTCAGAATCACCAACATCTTCTATTAGTAGCGTACCTGCCATATGACCCAAACTCATGCCATCGAATTGAGCGGTCAATATCTCCATGCAAACCATGTCCGTCGCTGCTGGGCTCTCCTCCACCGCTTTGTGTTGGACGCCGATCACCTGCCAAACTGAGCCGTCCGTCGCCTCCGTCTCACGCCTGCTTCTGGTCTTCTTGCGTTAGCCGCACCAAATCGGCGGAATAGCCAAACCCTACGAAGAGGGAAAGTCGAGAGAATTCTTTAGGCGAATGGTTAAATAAAGTAATTTAGGTAAAAAAGAGATGAAAGAAAAAATCTAGAACAAACAAACAATTTTTTAACCAAAACGGTCCACTCCTAGTCATACCCAGATAATACAGAATGTCAAGGGATACAATAAAGTGAAAGTGAATAAAGGGATACCATTTGAGAGAGGAGGTATCGTGAAACTGGACATGACATGAGTAGGAAAGAGAAATTTGAGTAAGGCGTAAATAAAGAGAGTAATTAT